>MU106544.1:89302-109041 GCA_012274485.2 Sinapis alba
TTTCCTCACATGATTTTTCAGCCTCACATCTTCCAGATGCTATTTCTTCGTTTGACGGCAATTCAGAATGGCTAGTCACAGAACCAATATTGTCACCGTTAACTAACGTTGTTGAATCACTGAGAGCGTTTGGAAGACAAACAGATTTCAGCGCATCCAATTTACACGTAGTTATGCATTTTAATCCCATCTCAGCAGACAATTTCTGGACATCCAGCACCTACTTTTTCAAAGACAATAAATGGACTAATTAGAGCATGTAATTTTGCAATACCAGCAACAATACCCTTTTCGTGACTTTTAGCATCCAATGTAAACATGTCAACGAGTAAACACCAATCTAGATCATTTCTGTTTCAATAAATATTACGTAATTATGTGAGTCATTCAAAAGGTTGTTGCTATGTAATACTAAAAAAGAAACTGTACTTTGTTATGAGATCTATCTGCTGCCACTATCTGTCCCTCATCATTCATAAGTATAGCAATTGCAGTAGTCTTCCCTCCTGGTGCTGCACACATATCTAATATTCTCTCCCCTTTCTGAGGATCTGGGAAGCCAAAACAAAGAAAATTTAGCATAAAACTTCATCAACAACCTTATATCCCACCGGCATTCTCAACTACTATATTTAAATTATGAAGGTGTAGGGGATGCGTAGACCAAAAATTAGTTCACGTACCAAGAGCATGAGCAGCAACAATGCTTGGCAGGTTTTGGAGAAATATCTCCCCCTCGAGGACATCTAAGGATCCCAAAACGACAATGTGAGAGCAATACCTCATGATGAAATACGAAATAAACTGTAGTAAGCTGAAGTAGAAAAGAAAACTTAGGGCGCAAAAGAAGAAGCATACTATGGAAAGAAGGCAATCTGAAAACTCTATTGCTCAAATCCACCGCAACTCCATGAGGAACACGAAACATGCCAGCCCTTGACAACATAGTTGTTCCCATGCCTATATATAGTCCACTGCGTTCACAATAGAAAGGATCTACAATAACACTACGGCACATGTCAACTGTTTAAGTTCAAAATATATCTTATGTCAAACAACTAAACCGGACAAAATGTTTCCATCCATAGCAGATTCTTAATAAACCAAAGACCTATTCTTCGGTTTCAGTTAGAGTGAAACAAAATGTCTTGGCAAACCATATGATATGTGACCATATCAAAAGGAATAGTTATTGATTCTTGCCTGATGGTAGACCCTGAAGGGTGGTCCCACGAGTCATATTAACACTCCAGTCACCTTCATCACCAGGCTGTTCCATAGCAACGCAGACAGCAACTGCATCTCCTTTCTCAACGTGGGCAGTGCAAGCCAGCACACCTGGAACGTAGACCTACAACAGAACCCATAGGAGAAACATAAGTTTTTTAAAAAACTATTCACAGTATCCCCAATGGCTCACAATATCTCCAATCCAACGGCATAAACTCTGAGTATCATTTTGAGTTAACCTGAGCTCCTCTAAGAACTGCTTCAGCACACTTCCTGCTCACTAACACCTCCTTCGGAGGATTCTCAAGGCCAGAGTCATAGTCAATTCTATGCGGGCCTGAACCATGGACAAAAACAACATACTCCAAACCAGGAATCCGACACTTGGAAACGGAACTGCTTCCATCTGATTGCACTAGCTTCAAGCTATCCTCGGACTCGGTCAAGATCTTCGTAAGCTTCTCAATAACAGCGTCGCTCGTTGTTTTAACTGTGTTCACCCGAATGCACGAGTAGGAAGATGGACGCCTAACAAGGAAAGGAACATAATGAATTCGAAGCTATAAAGGCCAAAAAAGAATGATGAAAAGAAGGTGACAAGGTAAGTACGTGAGAGCCTTTGAGATTCGAGCAAAGTGATCAGGTCCATAAGCTTTGTTGAAGTAGTCTTCTACTTGAGGATCCCATCGCAACACTGGATCATAACAGTAACGCTCTGGATCCGACGAAGGATTCATCTCCATCTGGTTTGAGAGAGAGCGAGTCTGAGTGATTGAGGAGAAGATGGCCGTGGCTCTGTCTAAGCAACTGGGGAATAAAGAGGGTTTTAGCAGAACCCTCGCTTTCTTCATTCGAGGTGGAGGTGTAGGCGGAGAGAGGGAGATGCCTTTTGTTTCAGCTTGAGTGAGCTTCAATGGCGGATGGGCCTGATTTTGGTAGGATTAGGCCCACCAAACGTTATTTAATAAAATAGCCCAACAAGTGCATTATTAGACTGTAATCAGTGATTAATTGATTACTAATCACACTTTAACAAAACACAGTAATGATGAACACACTTAAAACGATTGTGAGTACTATTTTTCTTTTTTTCTTTTTTTTTGGTATTGTCTGAAGTTAAATTTGAAACTGTCAGCTACAAATGAAATGTTGCAAGTTCAATTTCTAAATTTTATGTCTATGAATATATTAAAATTTATACAATTCAAATATTTTTCTTTTGAAACTTTATAAAATCTTTTTTTTTTCGTTGATTAAAAAAAAGGTAAACAGTAGGATATTGAATTTGCAGAGAAGGTTAGGTAGAGAAGAGGCTGAAAGTTTTCGATATAAGAAGTCTTTTCCTACCAAACCCTCCTTTTGATATGATATGATGAGCTTCACCTGCCTTTTTCCAATGTCCTACCAAATATTCACAGTTTATTTATTACATATGTTTGGTTTCAGAGCTCCATTGCTTACCACCTACCCCACTTTTGCATCTCCTCTCTCTCAAGGTTTTCCCCTTCTCTCTCATTTAGTTTCACACTCTTTGCTTCTTCAGTTTCGTGAAAGGTTCTAGAATTTGATTGTTGCATGTGTGTTTTGCAACTTGTCACATGGGTTGTTCCCCCTCAAATTGATCAGAACAGTGTAGTTTTGTTTGAAAAATGCTCATTCTATGATGTTCATCTCTTTTAATATACTTTTGTGTTTTTGGTAGAGGAACTTCTTCTTATTATTTGTTGCAAGTTCTTAAGGCCTTTGGATTTGTTACATTGGGTCTCTGAAGTTTTGTGGAATTTCTTGCCAAAGTGGAATATCTGTCGTTTGAGATTGTGTGTTTTCATGTCTGGATCTTTCAACTTGATGGTCTTTATTGATCAGATAAATAAGATGGCTCAAGAAGGTCGAAACATCATCGATGAGCAGGTAAATAATAATCTCTATGTCTTATTCAACCATTTTTGTGGTCTTTGTGTGTTTCTTCTTGATTCAATTGTAAGCCATCATTGTTATAGGTTGTTGTTGGAGAGGAGAAAGGTTTTGTGAGATTGGCAACGCTAAACCGCCCTCGTCAGCTAAATGTCATCTCTTCTCAAGTGGTATATATATTAAGATCTTAGATCAAAACTTGATAATATGAGACGCCTAATGGGAAAACTTTGAAACTCCTCAGGTCCTCAAGCTTGCAGAATATCTTGAAACCTGGGAGAAGGACGACAAAACAAAGCTTATATTGATCAAGGTTTGATTCTTTTGCTGTCCTTGGTCTGATGTTGGTTTCTGCTACAAACACAATAGACTTGTTTCTTAACATAGCTTAATATTTGCAGGGTGCAGGGAGAGCTTTCTCAGCAGGTGGTGATCTAAAGATGTTTTATGACGGCCGTGAATCAAGTAAGAGCCCAAGAGAAAACATACTATCACGTTTACTTAGAGATTCTGTCACAACTTAATGATGATGAGTCGTCTTTTGGACAGAGGATTCTTGTCTTGAGGTTGTTTATAGGATGTACTGGCTTTGTTATCACATCCACACATACAAGAAGACTCAGGTGGACTTTTACTTGGTATTTTCTGTACGAAAGTGTCCTGTTGAGAAGTATCAGTTAACCAAATAGAGTTGTGTATAGGTTTCTCTTGTAAATGGTATATCAATGGGTGGGGGTGCATCATTGATGGTCCCAATGAAGTTCTCTGTTGTGACAGAGAAAACTGTGAGTTTAATCTGCTTCATATCTTATTTCTGTATAATAATAACAGTGAAGAAACAAGTATAGATTCAACTTTATCTTTGTCATTTGATTTAGGTTTTTGCAACTCCAGAAGCAAGTATTGGGTTTCACACTGATTGTGGCTTCTCTTACATCCATTCACGTCTTCCTGGTCATTTAGGTAACTTACTACTAAAACCAATTGTTTTAGTTCCAAACTATACTTTGGTTAATCTCTTCTGGTGTACTTGAGAGTTTTATATAACATCTGCAGGAGAATTCTTGGCTTTAACTGGTGCAAGATTGAGTGGCAAAGAACTTGTAGCAATTGGAATGGCAACACATTTTGTTCCTTCTGCTGTGAGTTTTTTTATTTATTTTGAATGCTTTCCTAATAGGATTATAAAAATGTGACCTCTCTTGCTTGAGATGCCTTCCTTACTCTTATATTCAGCATCTGCAACTTTAGCAGTGTTTTGAAACCTGTGATGAATGGTAAGGCTTTATCTTTAGCATCTTTGCTCAATTTCAGAAACTGGCGGATCTGGAGGAACGGCTTGTGGGTTTAGACTCTGGAGACAAGGATGTAGTCCGATCCACAATTGAAGAGTTTTCCGAGAAAGTAAACCTCGACAAAGACAGCATCCTTAACAAGTAGCGTTGTTTTTTCAATTTTCATTTGTTTATGTAATCTTTTCTCCTCCTTGGTATACATAATCACATTGGACGTTGTTAACATTGAGGCAATGGCTGATCTGCAGGCAGTCAATAATTGATGAGTGTTTCTCAAAAGCAAGTGTGAAGCAGATCATTCAAGCATTTGTAAGTCATTTGGTTTTCCCTAGAACATGACTCATTCCAGGGTCTATTCATCCGTATGAACACACATTTGTGGTCCTCTTTACAGGAAGCTGAAGGGAGCAAAGAGGGAAATGAGTGGATAACACCAGTCATCAAAGGTCTAAAACGATCATCTCCCACAGGGTTGAAAATAACTCTAAGATCGGTATGTGTTTACTTGTTACATGATTTTACTCATCTATCATATTCTCATTGGGTGTAACTAACTGTCTCTTGTAAATATCATGAGTCCTATTTTATATTTGTGCCTTGCTGTTTTTGTTACAGATACGTGAAGGTAGGAAACAAACACTGGGTGATTGCCTCAAGAAAGAGTTTAGGATCACCGTTAATATCTTGAGGAGCACCATATCCCCTGACGTGTATGAGGTAAAAGAACCACATACTGTGACACATTTTTTTGTTTTGCTTTTCAAGAAGACAGTAACAAGTATCATGTATGTTTTATCTCTGATAATGTGCAGGGTATAAGAGCTCTGACCATAGACAAAGACAATTCTCCCAAGGTATGTTTACGTTCTAGAAAGCAAAAGAAAAAAGTGTCTTGACTTAGAACTGACATCAGCAATCTAACATGCTAAGCAAACTTCTATGGTTGGGTTTGGTGCAGTGGAATCCAGCGACGTTGGATGAGGTAGCTGAGGAGAAGGTCAACTTGGTGTTTGAGCCCTTGGAGGGTGATATTGAGCTTCATATCCCTGAAACCGAAGAAAACAGGTCTGTGTTTAGGGCTAATGAACTCGCTTGCATTAAGATCTTCTAAGAAACAGAGCCATTATATGTGTTTTGATATTTGGCCATTTGATGACAATGATAGGTGGGGAGGCAAATACGAGACTTCAGGTTGTGCATGAGAGTACAAGAATAGATGATATTGTATGTTGTTTTTGTTCAAACAAGACAAACAAGACAGTATGCAAAACTTCGAAACTCCACCTAGTAGTATGTTGTATGATTACATAATGTGTTGTTGCTTCATGTTCAAACACTCTATGCAGTGATATGGTTTAATAAGGTTTGAATTGATTTCTGTATTCTTGGTTGTTGGTGTCTAAAATAACATATAAATCCTAAAGACTAATAAATATGTAACCAAATGTCTAAATCTGAAAATGGGTTGTCAACAAAACTCTTTTTTCTTAATACTTTGTGCAAACAAAGGGAACAAAAGATGAGAATCCTTTCTTGTTCATAAATAATATGCCACGTCTGTGCACAAAGATAAATAAAATAATAATATGACACGTTAGATCTACAATGGCTACAAATAGGTGAAGCCATTGGTTTCTTTCTTTTGTATGAAATGGGTTGTTGAATGTTACTCCCTCCGTTTCAAAAAGATACAAATTCTAGAAAAAAAAAAATTATCTTAAAAAGATACATTTTTTATATTTCCAATACAATTTTTGTCAATTAATAATGAAAAATTGTGAAATTTAAAAATATTAATTGTTTTTTTAAAATCTTATTGGTTTAAAACTATATAAAATATAAAACTATAGAAAACTATGCATTTATAACTAAGTTTTCATATGTTTTATTAAAAAGTGTGAAAATCTTAAAACAGAGCGGCCAGCGATTGAGTGATGGATTTCTCGACGTCCGGAGAACGCTCGACCGAAGAAATGAGTAACTAACAAAGGAAGATTTTGTTCCCCAAATCTATCATTTAGAAACGGAGCCTACGGAGGGAGTATAAAATTGTGTGGTGGATTTGAAAAGGTGTATCGTGTATGTTTGAGCCGAAAACATAAAATGTATGATGATAAACCCAAAATGAAAATATGGTTAACATTAAAAAAAAAAATTAAATAGTTTTACAAGCCCATAATAGACCAAGCCCAATTATGAATCTTAAAAACGAAGCCTAAATGAGTATTGTGAGGCCCAAGAATTGAAACTACCCTTGAGATAGAAGAGTGAGTGAGGTAGAGTGAAGCTGATGAGGAAGAGACGATTGAATCCAGCTCGGCATCATCTGATGAACGATAGGTGCTTGCGAAGCGTGGAGAGTGAGGATTCTCTGTGCTTTAGGTGGTGGGAAGGAGATCATTCCAGGCACGATTTGGGGGTAATCTTCTGGAAACATTCTCCACAAAATCATATAGAACACAGCTTTTTGAATGCTGCTTTAGATGATGTTTGACCATTGATCTTCCACTCATACAAGCTTTTGGTGAAATTAGTGAGCATATATATCCGAGTAGTTAGTTACTTTAATGTTTCAGCTAAATAAAATTTTCAGTATATGCTATTGTATCAGTAGTGTGTATGTGTATCTTTGATCTGAAACTTGCTTTTAAAAACTATTTTCTTTTTAGCTACATAAACTTCATTAAAATTAGGAAAGTTAAATAGATAGCTTTTAAAAATTCAAACACCAAAACCTATGTATACATTTACATTTGTAAAATTTTGTTGGGATGTCCTAATCGATCGTTCAACATTTTCATGAGAAACAACACACCTTTTTTGTTTTTTTTGATCAGAGAAACAACACACCTTAATTTAGCAATCAAGTGGTTCAGTCTTTCATGTGATGTGTTCATAAACTCTCCTGATTTTAGTTAGAGTTGACATTTTAGCAGGTTAGAAGGAGTAGCAGTGTGAATGATATTGGATTTGTGAGAAAGTTAGGTGAAGAGAGACTACGGTTTTGATAAGACTCTTTTCCTACCAAACGCTTTCCTTCTTTTGATATGAAAATATCAGTTCCACCTGTCATTTTTTCAGTGGCCGAACAAATATGCAGAGTATTTATATGTTTGGTGTCAGAGCTCCATTGCTCACAAAACCCCTCCTTCTTCGTCTCTCTCAAGGTTTTCCCCTTCTCTTTTTCTCTCATTTGGTTTCACACACGTTGCTTCTTCGGTGTAGTGAAAGTCTCTAGAATTTGATTGTTGCATGCGTGTTTCGCAAATTGTGACATGGGTTGTTCCCCCTCAAGTTGATATCGGAACAGTGTAGTTTTGTTTAAGGGTAGAGGGTTTTTATTATTTATTATTATTATTATTTAAAGGTTGTTGTTATAAGTTCTCAAGTCTTGGGATTTGTCACATTGGGTCTAAAGTCTTGTGAAATTTCTTGCAAGTGTACTTCTGTCGTTTGAGATTGTTTTCATATCCACTTGATGGTTTTTATTTACTGACCAGATAATTAATGAGCATTTTCCTACGTTTGAGAAAGCTGGAGATGGCTCAAGAAGGTGGAAGCATCGATGAGCAGGTAATAATCTATATGCCTTATTCAGCAAATTTTTGTGGTCTATGTGTTCTTCATGCCTCAATTGTAAGCCATCATTGATACAGATTGCTGTTGGAGAGCAGAAAGGTTCAGTGAGATGGGTCAATGTAAACCGCACTCGTCAGCTAAATGTCGTCATCTCTTCTGAAGTTGTATATATTAACACCTTAGATCATAAGTTGATAATATGAGACGCCTAATGGGAAAAAAAAATTGTAACTCAGGTCCTCAAGCTTGCAGAACATCTTGAAACCTGGGAGAAGGACGACAAAGTGAAGCTTATAATGATCAAGGTTTGATTTTTTTTTTACAGCTTTCCTTGGTCATTTCTGTTACAAACACAATAGACTCAACCCTGAATATAGCTTATATTTGCAGGGTTTAGGGATAGCTTCCTCCGTCGTTGATGATCTTCAGATGTTTTATGACGGCCGTAAGAGAAACATACTATCACCTTTCCTTAGTGAGTCTGTCTGTCATAACTTAATGATGATGATAAGTCGTTTAATTTCTATAGAGTATTCTGGCCTTAAGAATGTTTACAGGAGGTATTGGCTTTGCTTTCATATCCACACATACAAGAAGACTCAGGTGGACTTTACTTAGTATTTATCTGAATTTTGTTGTATGAAAGTTGTCCTCTTGAGGAATATCAATTAACCAAATAGAATTTGTATAGGTTTCTCTTGTTCTTGGAATGACGTTGGGTGGAGGAGGTGCACCACTGATGCTCCCAACGAAGTTCTCTGTTGTGACAGAGAACACTGTAAGTTATGAGTTTCGTCTGCTTCATATATTGTTCCTGTAATAATTAACGGTACAGAAGAAACAAGTATAGATTCAACTTTATCTCTGTCATTTGATTAGGTACTTGCAACTCCAGAAGCAAGTTTTGGGTTTCACATTGATTGTGGCTTCTCTTACATCTATTCACGTCTTCCTGGTCATTTAGGTAACTCCTAAACCACTAATACCAATTTTTTCTTAGTTCCAAATTTACTTTGGTTAATCTCTGATATACTTGAGTTTTATATAACATTTGCAGGAGAATTCTTGGCTTTAACTGGGGAAATATTGAATGGCAAAGAACTTGTAGCAATTGGCATGGCAACACATTTTGTTCCTCGTGTTGTGAGTTTTTGATTAAAAAAATTCCCTCACTTAAGTTTAACTAGCCAAAGGGTTTATGTTTTGAGTATTCAGTTTTCTTGGATTATGTAAACCGACCTCTCTTGCTTGCCCCTTCTTGAGCTGCCGTCCTACTTTATATACAGCATCTGCAACTTTAGCAATGTTTTGAAACTATGATGAGTGGAATGCTTTATCTTTATCATCTTTGCTTGATTTCAGAAAGTGTTGGCTCTTGAGGCACGGCTTGGGCGTTTAGATTCTGGAGATACGGATGTAGTCCGATCCACAATTGAACAGTTCTCCGAGAAAGTAGACCTTGACAAAGACAGCATCCTTAACAAGTAACACTACTTTTTCAATCTTCTTGTGTTATGTAATGTTTTCTCTTCCTTGGTATATATAATCAGATGGATGTTGTTAACTTTGAGGCTATGGCTGATGTGCAGGCAGTCAATAATAAATGCGTGTTTCTCAAAAGAAAGTGTGAAGCAGATCATACAAGCATTTGTAAGTACATCTGATTTTTCCCTAGAACATGAGTCTGTTCATCAGGTATGAAATATATATATTAGTTGTCTTCTTACAGGAAGCTGAAAGGAGCAAAGAAGGAAATGAGTGGATAACTCCAATCCTCAAACGTCTAAAACAATCATCTCCCACAGGATTGAAAATAAACCTACGATCGGTAATTGCTTACTTGTTACATGATTTTACTCTTTTATCATATATGCTCCTTGGGTGTAACTGTCTTTTGAAAATATATGAGTCTTACCTTATATTTGAGCCTTGCTGGTTTCCTTTTTTGTACAGATACGTGAAGGTAGGAGACAAACACTGGGTGATTGCCTCAAGAAGGAGTTTAGGATCACTGTTAATATCTTGAGGAGCACCATATCCCCTGACGCGTTTGAGGTAAAGAACCACACATTTATGGTTTTGCTTTTTCAAGAAAACAGCATGTATGCTTATGTCTGATTGTGTAATAACACGCAGGGTGTAAGAGCTCTGACCATAGCCAAAGACAACTGTCCCAGGGTATGTTTACTCTCTAGAAAACAAACAAACAAACAAACAAAAGAGTTTCTACGTAGAACTGAGATGGCAAAATATAACATACTAAGCAAACTTATATGGTTGGGTTTGGTGCAGTGGAATCCAGCGACGTTGGATGAGGTAGATGACGAGGAAATCAACTTGGTGTTTAAGCCCTTGGAGGATGATCTTGAGCTTCGTATCCCTGAAACCGAAGAGAACAGGTTTGTTTTAAGGGCTAATCAACTTTCTTGCATATTGTAAATATTCCTAAGAAACAATCCCGTTTAGCATGTGTTTGATATTTGGCCATTTGATGACGTTGATAGGTGGGGAGATTAATACGAGACTTCAGGTTGTGCATGAGAGTACAAGAATAGAAGAGAAGAGAGGATAATTGTATGTTGTGTTTGTTCAACTGCCAAGACGTTATGCTAAACCTAGCATTGCTATATTATTATTACCTAATGTGTTGTTGCTTCATGTTCAAACACTCTGCAGTGATATGGTTTAATAAGTTTTGTTATGTCTGTAGAATTAATTTATGTTTTGTCGGTTGTTGTTAGTGTCTAAAATACATATAATCATATCCTAAAGACTAAAAGCTCGAATATCTAAACACCAAACGTCTTCTAAACCTGGAAAAATGGTTTACTTTCATTAAAGTTTCTTAATTATTATAATGTAAGTTGTCAAACAAAACTTATTTTTTATTTTATAGTTGAATTACGCATTTGGATTCAGTAAGAATCTCTGATATTTTCTATGATTATTAGTTTTTGTTGCGATTTAAATTCATTGAGTTCAGTAAGAATCTCTTATGCTTCCATGCAACAAGGAAGGATAATCCAATTTCATGAGAGCGTTTACAGCAAAAAAGACGGGCTATATTGGACCGAATTTGATTAGTTCGTTGCTTACTACTTTATATGGAACAAATCTGAACATTCTCTGAGTACCAATAGAATTACAAAAATCAAAAGAGAGAGAAAATTTTATTTAAACTCTTCAAAATGGTTTGTGTTCTTCTTAACTCTCTTTTGAAGGCAAGGAAACATCCAAAATTTCCAAATGTTTTCTCAAGGAAGGTCCACATATAATGGTGTCCCACACACAAAATCAATGCTTAGGGACCGTTTTCTTGATCATCCGTCTCATCAAGAATCACATATTTTCCAGTTTGACTTGGAGCTTGTAGCTGCTTCTCATCTTCTGCTTTGTGCCCCTTCTGTAGTTTCTCATACCTGGGGAGGACATCAGAGCATATATAGGATTTTCAAATATACAATACGAGATGCTATTCATTTATATCAAACAGATTAGATGTTTGATTAAAGAAATTCTTCAAAGTTCCTTATTCCAAAAGGAGAAGAGTTACTTACTTGTACCAGTTGAACAAACTGACACCAACCATGATAATCATCAGACCAAAACCTTTTAGCCACGTAAATTCATCATGGAAGTAAAACACTGCAACCTGTACGCACCGAGTAGAAGAAGAACAATGATGATTTTACATCCCAATTTGATTCAGCATTCATCAAATATTCAGCAGTAACACTGATGCAACAGAAACCAGAGTTCTGTATCATTGGTCTCCCTTTAGTACACAAGTTCTATTGACCTATAACACTATCATAAGGCCAGACATAAACTCACAAGATATGAGTTCACTAACAAATATGGTCTATTTGTATCCATTTGACAACTTAAGATACGAGAATCTTTGTCTTCAAACAGCACAGCATGGGTTTCAATCAGATATAGTTCGGACATTCTTGCTTAAGAATAGATCCAGTTAAGAACTTACAATTTAAGCTTCACCAGTTAAGAGCATCCCTACGAATAAAAACTCACTGTCGCCTAATCTTATGAATATATATTTGGAAATTACGGAAAATGCTAGAGGTTATTATCACATCCGAAAGATACTAACAATCATGATCAGAAAAGGCAAGAAATGTAGTAAATACCACGATGGTGACAGCCTCTTTAACGACCCCCGCTATTGTGACGGTTACAGCACTGGTCACCGAAACAAGAATATACTCTGTTAAAACCTGAAACAGAATACTAACTAGTCAGCAAAAGCTGGTTCGACCTCCACTGTCGAAACATGTTCTTTCTTAAATAACTATAAGTTTGTTAGCAAACGCCTACCATGCAAAAAGCCAGTGCTCCACCAAAAAGCATCAAGAAACAAGTTCGAGTGAAATGCGCTCCACTATCAAAGTATATGTTGTCACTAAATTCACTCCATGGATCCAGAAGGAGAGAAAGAAGACCAGTCGCTATGGCCATCACTGGTGCCACGTAACTCATAAATGTGAAGGGATTTTTCAAGCCTAGATAAACAGAAAAAGTATAGATTAATTCATGAATTGTGACTTTTAAGAACTTAACAACGAAGACAAGAAAACACCAAGAGCAGAACTCACCATAGGTTTCTTTCTATACATCATGTTGTCATCAGGATGCACCAAAAACATTGGAAGACAACAACCAAGAGTTAGTACAGAAAGATTTCGATGCATGGTTTAGAAGCAATTAGAAACTGATTTGAATAACATACCTGCAAAAGAACTTGGGTCATACACCAACGGAAACCAGACATGACAGCAGCGAGCATGACAAAAACGAAACCCCAAAACTCAAATTCTGTCTCCTTTGCAACTGGATGCAAATGAATACAAGTTAACAGTTTGGTTAGAAATATCAAAACTAGGACACGTATATGGATGTATAGCAAACAGGAAGAAGAAAATGGTCAAGGTCGAAAGACGGAAGAAAGCATCATAAATGTCTGGAGAAAAACATACCTGATAACAGCACTCCTGCTGAGATAACTGAAATAATGCCAAAAAGCTTCAGGCTTGGAGACTCCAGCCTTACAAGAGAAACTGTGTCAGAATAACACAACAAACAAAAATGATAGAATTTCTCCTTAATGGAAATGCAGCAAAAATTCAGTGTGATGTTTGAAAAAAAATTATCTGTAATGGAAGAACAATGTAAACGAAAGTAGTAGTAGTATGTTTTAATTCAAGCTATAGAGTCTACCATTGATTAATTTGTTAAGTACAGACCTTCAAGCATGGTTTAAATATCAAGATAAAAAAATATAGTTATGGATAAAGCACCTGAAGGCAAAAGCAAACAGAAGAAGAAATATTGGGGCTGCAGATTTGCACTGCAAATGAAAAATAATGGAATTTCATTAGACAAGTCGAACCTTCTATCACCCACAAATTCATAACAAGTTGCAAAGACTTCTACCGTATCAAATTAAGCAACTAACCATTGTTGCGAAAGTAACCGATATGAAAACCAGTGACTCATTACTTAGATTTATATCCAAAGCAGTTGCAAGTGCTGTTGGTACAACTGTGAAAAGAAAGTCCATGTGGGTCATCAGTTTCAATATAATCAACTTCCAGAAACTGAAACAAAAAGAAAAACTAAATCCACAGAAAGTTCTCAATACTATATAGTGAGAAATCACATAGAAAATAATGGATAAGGAAATCCTCATTAGCACGTAAGAAAAAGAAAAAAAGAGTTCATGACATAGTTTTAGCTAGTTTACCTCTAATGAAATAGTCTCTCCATGATATGGCAACATCAGGTTGAAATCTTCCCGACCAATACCAAGTTATCATCTTTGATAAAACCGCTTGAATAGAAAAGTGAATGGTATTCATTAACAAGGGAGCTGGAAATTTCCCCAAATCATCTCCTAAGAGAGTTTTGTTGTACCTAGAGAAAAAAAAAGCCAACAACTTAAATGATAGATATAAGGAAATAAAACAAGAAAAGGAGAAAGGAGAGCCACAAAGACAAACTTACAGAGTCAAAAACGTGCTGAAAGTGTACCATACAAGTATAAAGAAGAGTGTTTTTAATATGTCAGCGGGAGAGATAGCCTCTGTTGAAGCTTTAGGCAACGTTTCGAGGTTATCACCGGAGGAACTGTAACCAACATCAAAACTGCTGGACTCCTTCCTGGATTCATTTTCAATATCAAAAGGCTCTAAAACCTGTTCTCTGTCTGCATCTCCCTGATTGGATATAACCTCTACTGTGCTACTACCGCGTAGCTGTTTTCTTTGCTCCATCAATAATCTAAACTCAAATAGCCAACCTTTTTGGCTCCCATTCACAGACCACTCTAACAGAGCATGCGATCTAGTATACACAGCCTTTATTCACCCAACAGGTATTTCGAAAATTTTATCTTTGACACAGTGGGAACTCACTATATACAGATATGTTCAAATGATACACAGTCTTCAACTCTCTCTATATATCCCAGCAGTTGAACTGAATTCAAGTAAGGTATGAACCTCAGTTTTTGGTAAGAATATGAAATGCGTTTCTTCTGGAATCACTTGACGTTTAACCTAAAATCATAAAACAGAAGCTTAAGCTGGTCAATGTCTATGTGAGAACTTCCATGATATCAAAGAAAGGAATCACATGATATCAGCTCCTAATACGCTGATGCAAAGATTCAAACACAAGGATATTCCAAACCGAATGAAAACAAGCCATGATTTTTTTTCTCTGATAAGAATCAAAAGACTATAAAAAGAAGAAATTTGAATACTTTTGGCATCGATGAGGGGAGAAATGACGAAACTGCGCAGAGATAAAGAAAGCTACGTCACTAGCACCTAGAGAAACAAACAAACACATACATGAACGAATCTGAGTTTCGATTCAGCTCAAGGATAATTAAAACTCTGACCAATTTCAAATCAGGGAAAAGCTACAATGATTCTGAGCTCAGAAAAAAAGAAAAAAATCGAAGGCATTGACGAAAAGAGAAACTCCTCTGAATCTGAATCTGGATGGGGAGGAAGCTAAAAGAAAAATCACAGATTCGAAGACAAATCAAATCTTCGCATAGAAGATAAAAATGGGAAGACAGACCTACGAGGAGGAGATGGGGGGGGGTTGGTGTTGGATCTGATCGAAGCGTGGGAGTTGCTGTAGCTTTGTGTGTGTGTACTATCACCCTTTTGATTGGTTTTTGAGTCGCAACCGATGGTTGTTGGAGTTTGATGTAGTTTTACGAAAACATTACCGATCCGACTCTGTCACAATGCAACTTGCGTTACCTTTGTGACAAGAAACTTTATAATATTTTTCGACTTTTAATGAACTCTTCTCCAAAATATTATTCGTCTTTTAGATATAAATATATAGGCAAATTCAGCTTTATGTTGGACTTATTTCTTTTTTTTGTGCTTTGAGGTTCTGTTTGGAGTTTTCATAAAAAAAAAACGAAATTTATCAGTTTAATTAGTAATGTCAAAGCTTGCTTATAGGTTGCTTCCTGGTTTGGTTTCATGTCGCTTTGAGTAACAAAAAATTACAAGCATTCAACCAAAAACAAAACATTACAAGCAAAAATATTATTAGTTTTTTCCTTCAAAAAAAAAATATTAATAGTTTTTGCCTTATAATCATTAGTGGTGATTTAGTTAAATTGTCATTCTTCTGTCTAGCTAGTAAAGTAGTCTGATTGGATTAAATTTCAGCCTTGATTCCACTTCACTTCAAATTAAACAAAAATAATAATAATCTAAACAATCAAAAAAACTTTTTAACATTATATGGGGAAAGTCCCAATAACGTGTCATGTTAACTAACATCCACATATTTACATATATTGAAAGTTGTATGCTTTGCTAAAAGAAACAATTCATTTGTACTATGATCATTTTTTCTACGATACATAATGACACACGACAACTAATCGTTACCATATGTCTGTGAATGTGAATGAGAGAGATCCATTATTTTGGTTTGATTGATAGTACTAGTCGTAGTAATTTACCGGTGAGATAATTTTTTATTTTATTTTATTTCTCAAAACGGGTCTTTGTCTTTGATGTTTAAACTAATCAATCCCCCACAGGCCCATCAAATCAATCCACACAGGCCCACCACATTGAGAAGATATTTTCGAATAAACGCGCGCAAAGTTAAAGCCACACATTTTTTTTTCTCATCCTTTTAGTCTCTCAAGCATTTCTCTCGCTCATCATCCCTCCCCACAGATCGAAGTAAAATCAGAGATAGAGAGAGAAATATGGAGCTCGATTCCATCACCGCTAGGCGCAGACTCGCCACCGTCGCCGCTCACTTCCCCTCAGCAACCAACGATCCCATCTCCACCGCGTCTCTCGTCCCCTTGGTAAGAATCTGAATCTCGCGATTTTTCGAATTAGGCCTTATCCTAGTTTTTTTTTTTGCTTTGTGTTGTTCTTTACTTGTGAGATCCTTTTTCTGATCTGGATCGGATGTAGAACGATCTGATTCTCGCTGTGAATATTCCTCCGGATGTAGTAGAATGATCTCGAACAAACGACTGCTTTGCTGAAATGCTTTCTTTGATCTGCTTCACGCTGTTTACTCAGTTAATAATTCTCTTTTCATTTGTGATGATGCCCCAGAACTGTAGTAGCAGTTTGAACTCTGTCATCAGAAGTTGTGATAATAAACTCCCTTTTGCTCGGCAAGCATCTTCTGAACAAGGCTTTTTTATGAGGCAGGCTTCCACTGACCAGGTAGGTACCACAACTTCCCTTCTTGTATGTGAAGATGAGATGCACAAATAGTTTTTTCTCACTCGTTTCTCTTGTCTTGGTTCAGTTTATGCCTCAGACTGGCGGCATCACTTTGAAGAACTCTGTCATTAGAAGAGGTGACAGCAGACTCTATTTTGCTCGGCAAGCATCTTCTGCACAGGGTCTTTTTATGAGGCAGGCTTCAACTGATGCGGTACCATAACCTCCTTGTCTGGTAATTAAAAGTTGCAAACAATCCTATACTTTTTTTGAAAGAATTTTTTTTTGCAGAGGACTATACCACAGGACGCTGCATCTACTAAGTCCTCTGCGACCTTCCCTTCTGCTTCACAGCAACCATTGGTTTCCAGACCTGAGTACGCACCACCACAGTTTTCCAAGCCCACCGCGAAAGAAGAGTTCCTTGTTTCTTCTGATTTGCTAAACCAGCCAAAGGAAAACTGGGAAAAGCCATATAGCCCTGACCTTCCTAAGTTAGCCAATCCAGGTATGCATACTCTTTTCATCCTGTAATCTGATTCATTCTTTGTAGAACTCAAGTTTTCTTATACTGCATACAAACAATTGTTATATCTAATAACTAGTAAAAGTCTACAGCCAGGAGCTAGCAACTGTACTTCAACCAAACACATCTTGATTGGCTCGTAGAAACAATACTTCTCTACGAGCCATCACTATGATTAGTGGTTTTGGCTAGTACACACCTAAAAAGCATGCTTTTAGATTCCAGTTTTAATTCTTGCTACAAGTTACTAGCTTATATAACTTGTCAAGTTTCATAGAGAGCACTAATATCAATTAAATAATTGCATGTGGAGCAGGGATGGGCTTCTGAGAGTAGTGATTCCAAAGCTTTGAGGGCTCATCGTTCTGGAACCATATACGTTTACTGTAAACAATGTGTATAATATATAATGTTTGTGTGGAAGAAGGGAAAGAAAAAGCAATAATTGATTAGAGAGAGATGTAAAATAGTTTGGTCTTTTGTTTATCACAGGTTGCAGACATGCATGCTCAGTTGATAGTGTGCGCCATGTAAACAATCCATATATATAAAATAAGGCTTGATCCAAAAGCTAAAGAAAAAATCTCAATCTAGCATTGTTGTTGTATTAAATTGGGAAGCCGTCCATAGTAATCTCAGTCTCTTTGACTGCATATCCGTTGAGGATTAACAAATAGAAGCTCTGACTCTGTGGTGCTTTGCCTAAATTAATCTCGACACGATCAATGGTCCTGCTCACAAGCAGTGTTTTAGCAGGAACAATCAAGTGACTTAAGGTATACTTTGTATATGTTATGTCGACAGGATGCATGATATATGTTATGTTATGTTATGTATATGTTATGTCAATACGTTTCTTATTCCTTTGGATTTTGCTTGGTTGCCAAATGATGCATGTGGCTTTCCTTGTGCTACTAGAACTCTTTTTTGGGGTTGATATATACATATGTTTTGCTTTTTGGAATGAAAACTACATCTCTAATTGCAATTTTTCCTTAACCTTTATATATATATATTTATATAAAAAGTACACTTTAAAAGACTACATATTTATTGAAATATTAGGGGTAAACAATATTAGATTATTTATTCTTGGATTATTTTATTCTGGTGTGAAAATTAATATCGGAAAAAATCAAATAAACCTACAATATGACTGATAAAAAATAAAATAAATCAGAGTTTTAAGGAAATAGCCGAGAAACCACTGAGAGGAAGACACGTAAGATGTGCGGAAACCACATCTATTCTCTTCAAAAACCCAACTCAATACTCTTCACCGAACAATTCTTCTTCTTTCACATTAGCTTCTTTTTCTTCGTTTGTCAAATTTCCACAGCAGGTGTGGTTCTCTACACTCATCCTAAGCCTCGATCTTCTTGTGCATGTTTTTTTCGATTCAAGTTTTTTTTTTCTTAATTGAATTTGAGGAATTTCAATTAAATTGGTAGGGATGGTTAGATTATGTGTGTTTGCATGGAAATTAATGGTATTACTCAGTGGATATTTTGATAGATATTTTATTTCTGCACCATAGAAAGGTTTCAATCTCTGTTACCTTGCGTAGCTAATGGTTTACTCATTTTGATTATACAGTTACCATAAACTTGCATTTTCAAGTCAATCGGTTCTTGGTTTTGTTTGCTTGTTCTTGGTTTGGAGCTCGTGTTTTGTTTTTTTCACGCCTTAGCTTGTAATAGTCTAAACTGTTCACTGTTCTGTTGTGTTTATGTATAATTCAGATGGCTTCTTCATCGGCTTGTCTTCTCGGGAGCGGACTATCTGTCCACGCAACTAAACAAAGGTCTAAACAGTTTAGACTCTCCTCAACGTTTGCTTCAGTTAATAGGACATCAAAAGTTACTGTTGTGAAGGCTTCTTTGGATGTGAACAAACATGAAGCAAGAAGAGGCTTCTTTAAGCTTTTGCTTGGTAACGCTGCAGCTGCTGGAGTGAGTTTTCTTGGAAGTGGGAAAGCAAATGCAGCAGATGAACAAGAGGTTTCTTCGTCTAGGATGTCTTATTCTAGGTTCCTTGAGTATTTGGACAAAGGGAGAGTTGATAAAGTAGATTTGTATGAGAATGGGACAATAGCTATTGTGGAGGCTGTTTCTCCTGAGTTGGGTAATAGAATCCAGCGTGTACGCGTGCAGCTACCGGGTTTGAGTCAGGAGCTTCTTCAGAAGCTGAGGGCGAAGAATATTGATTTTGCAGCTCATAATGCTCAGGAAGATCAAGGCTCTCCCTTACTCAACTTGATTGGGAATCTTGCTTTCCCTGTGATTCTGATTGGTGGTTTGTTCCTTCTCTCGAGACGGTCTTCTGGTGGAATGGGTGGCCCTGGTGGTCCTGGCTTCCCACTTCAGATTGGTCAGTCCAAAGCAAAGTTCCAGATGGAGCCAAACACCGGTGTGACTTTTGATGATGTAGCTGGAGTTGATGAAG
>MU106545.1:12112-52323 GCA_012274485.2 Sinapis alba
TGATAGGCTTATACGATCAGCCATCCGTACTGCCTGGAAGGACCATGGACTGTTCAGACTAGTCCATCAGGCCATGAAAAATGGACCCATACGTACTGATAGGCTGATATGATCAGCCTTATACAAACTGAATGGAAGGATTTAACTCGATGGACCATGGACTGTACGGACTAGTCCGATCAGTACATGAAAAATGACCCATACGTACTAATAGGCTTATATGATAAGCGATCCGTACTGCCCAGAATGGTCCATCAAGCCATGAAAAATCGACCCATATGTACTAATAGGCTGACATGATCAGTCTTAACCTACTGAATGGAAGGATTTAACTCAATGGACCATGGACTGTCCAGACTAATCCCATCAGTATATGAAAAATAACCAATACGTACTGATAGGCTGATACCATTACTGCCTGTCAGGACCAAGGACTTCCAGACTGGTCCATCAGGCCATGAAAAATCGACCCATACGTGCCGATAGGCTGATATGATAAGCCTAATCCGTACTGAATGGAAGGATTTAACTCAACAGACCATGGACAGTCCGCACTGATCCCATCAGTACATGAAAAATCACCCATACATACTGATATGCTGATAGGATCAGCAATACGTACTGCCTGGATGGGCCAAGGACTGTCCAGACTGGTCCATTAGGCCATGAAAAATCTACCCATACGTACTGATAACCTAATATTATCGTCCTTATCCAAACTGAATAGAAGGATTAAACTCAACGGACCATGGACTGTCAGGACTGGTCCCATCAGTAAATGAAAAATAACCAATACGTACTGATAGGCTGATACCATCAGACATCCATACTGCCTGGAAGGACCAAGGACTGTCTAGACTGGTCCAGTAGGCCATGAAAAATTGACCCATACGTACAGATAGGCTAATATAATCAGCCTTATCCGTACTGATTGGAAGGATTTAACTCAACGGACCACGGGCTGTCCAGATTGGTCCCATCAGTACATGAAAAATGACCCATACGTATTGATAGGCTGATACGATCAGCCATCCGTACTTCCTGGATGGACCAGGAACTATCCAGACTGGTCCATCAAGCCATAAAAAATCGACCCATACGTACAGATAGGCTGATGCGATCAGCCATCAGTACTGCCTGGCAGCACCAAGGACTTTCCAGACTTGTCCATTAGGCCATGAAAAATCGACCCATACGTACCCATAGGCTGATATGATCAGCCTTATCCATACTGAATGGAAGGATTTAACTCAACGGACCATAGACAGTCCGCACTGATCCCATCAGTACATGAAAAGTGACCCATACATACTGATATGCTGATACGATCATCCATTCGTACTGCCTGGATGGACCAATGACTGTCCAGACTGGTCGATTAGGCAATGAAAAATCTACCGATACGTACTGATAGGCTGATATGATAAGCCTTATCCAAACTGAATGGAAGGATTTAACTCAACGGACCATGGACTGTCCAGACTAGTCCCATCAGTACCTGAAAAATAACCAATACATACTGATAGGCTGATACCATCAGCCATCCGTACTGCCTGGAAGGAACAAGGACTGTCCAGACTGGTCCATCAGGCCATGAAAAATCTACCCACAAGTACTCATAGGCTGATATGATCAGCCTTATCCGTACTAAATGGAAGGATTTAACTCAACGGACCATGGGCTGTCCAGAGTGGTCCCATCAGTACATGAAAAATAACCAATACGTACTGATAGGCTGATATAATCAGCCATCCGTACTGCCTGGAAGGACCAAGGACTCACAAGACTGGTCCATTAGGCCATGAAAATTTGACCCTTACGTACTGATAGGCTGATATGATCAGCCTTATCCCTACTGATTGGGAGGATTAACTCAATGGACCATGGACTGTCCGGACTGGTCCCATCAGTACATGAAAATGACCCATACATGCTGATAGGTTAATATGATCAGCCAACAATACTCCTTGGATGGATCAAGGACTGACAAGAGTGGTCCATCAGGCCATGCAAAATCGACCCATACGTACTGATAGGCTGATATGATCAGTCTTAAACGTACTGAATGCAAGGATTTAACTCAATCGACCATGGACTCTCCGGACTAATCCCATGAGTACATGAAAACAACCCATACGTACTGATAGGCTGATACGATCAGCCATCGGTACTGCTAGGATGGACTAAGGATTGTCCAAAGTGGTCCAGGAGGCCATGAAAAATCGACCCATATGTACTGATACGCTAATATGATCAGTGTTAACCGTACTGAATGGAATGATTTAATTCAACAGACCATGGACTGTCCGGAATGGTCCCATCAGTACATGCAAATTGACCCATACGTATTGATAGGCTGATACAATTAGCCATCCGTTATCCCAGGAAGGACCAAGGTTTTTCCAGACTGGTCCTTCAGGCCATGCAAAATCGACCCATACGTACTGATAGGCTTATATGATCGGCCTTAACCGTACTGAATAGAAGGATTTAACTCAACGGACCATGGACTGTCCGGACTAATCCCATTTGTACATAAAAATTGACACATACGTACTGATCGGCTGATACAATCAGTCATCCGTACTGCCTAGAAGGACCAAGGACTGTCCAGAATGTTCCATCAGGCCATGAAAAATTCACCCATACGTACTGATAGGCGATATGATTAGTATTATCCAAACGGAATGGAAGGATTTAACTCAACGGACCATGGACTGTCCGGACTGGTCCCATCTGTACATGAAAAATAACCCTTAAGTACTGATAGGTTGATACGATCACCCATACGTACTGCCTGGAAGGACCAAGGACTCTCCAGACTGGTCCATCAGGCCATGAAAAATCTGCCCATAAGTACTCATAGGCTGACATGATCAGCCTTATCGGTACTAAATGAAAGGATTTAACTCAACGGACCATGGACTGTCTAGACTGGTCCCATCAGTACCTGAAAAATGACTTATACGTACTGATAGGCTGATATGATCAGCCATCAGTACTGCCTGGATGTACCAAGGACTGTCCAAAGTTGTCTATCAGGCCATGAAAATTGTCCGATACGTACTGATAGGCTGATATGATTAGCCTTAACCATACTGAATGGAAGGATTTAACTTAACAGACCTTGGACTGTCTGGACTGGTCCCATCAGTACATGAAAAATGACCCATACGTACTGATAGGCTGATACGATCAGCCATCCGTCCAGCCTGGATGGACCAAGCACTGTCCAGACTGGTCCACCAGGCCATGAAAAATCGACCCATACGTACTGATAGGCTGATATGATCAGCCTTGAACGTACTGAATGTAAAGATTTAATCCAACGGACCATGGACTGTCCAGACTTGTCCCATCAGTACATAAAAATGACCCATACGTACTGATATGCTGATACGATCAGCCATCCGTACTGCCTAGATGGACCAAGGACTGTCCAGACTGGTCCATTAGCCCATTGAAAATCTACGCATTTGTACTTATAGGCTGATATGATCAGCCTTATCCAAACTGAATGGAAGGATTTAACTCAACAGGCCATGGACTGTCCGGACTGGTCCCATCAGTACATGAAAAATAACCCATATGTACTGATAGGCTGATCAATCAGCCATCCGTACTGCATGGATGGACCAAGGACAGTCTGGACTGGTCCATTAGGCCATGAAAAATAGACCCATACGTATTGATACGTTGATATGATCATCCTTATCTGTACTGAATGGAGGTATTAACTCAATGGACCATGGACTGTCCAGACTGGCCCCATCAGTACATAAAAAATGACCCATACGTACTGATAGATTGATACCATCAGCCATCCGTACTGCCTGGAAGGACCAAGCACTGTCCAGACTGGTCCATCAGGCCATGAAAAATCAACCCACACTTATTGATAGGCTGATATGATCATCCTTATCCAGACTGAATGGAAGGATTTAACTCAACGGACAATGGATTCTCTAGACAGGTCACAGCAGTACATGAAAAATGACCCATTAATACTGATAGACTGATACGATCAGCCATCCGTACTGCTAGGATTCAGTAAGGATTGTCCAAAGTGTTCCATCAGGACATGAAAAATTGACCCATACGTACTGATAGGCTGATACAATCAGCCATCCGTACAGCCTCGAAGGACCAAGGAATGTCTAGACTAGTCCATCTGGCCATGAAAAAATTGACCCATACGTATTGATAGGCTGGTATGATCAGCCTTATCCAAACTGAATGGAAGGATTTAACTCAACAGACCGTGGACTGTCCGGACTGGTCCCATCAGTACATGAAAAATGACCCATACGTACTGAAAGGTTGATATGATCAGCCATCCGTACTGCTTGGAAGGACCAAGGACTGTCCAGACTGGTCCGACAGGCCATGAAAAATCAACCCATATGTACTGATAGGCTGAAATGATCAGCCTTATCCAAACTGAATGGAAGGATTTAACTCAATTGACCATGGACTCTCTGGACTGGTCCCATCAGTACATGAAAAATGACCCATACTTACTGATACGCTGATACGATAAGCCATCCGTACCGCATGGAAGGACCAAGGACTGTCCAGACTGGTCCACAAGGCCATGAAAAATCGACCCATACGTATTGATAGGCTGCTATGATCAGCCTTCTACGTACTGAATGGAAAGATTTAATTCAACGGACCATGGACTGTCCAGACTTGTCCCATCAGTACATGAAAATGACCCATACATACTGATATGCTGATACGATCAGCCATCCATACTGCCTGGATGGACCAAGGAATGTCCTGTGTGGTCCATCAGGCCATAAAAAAATGACCCATATGTACTGATAGGCTGATTTGATCAGCCTTAACCGTACAGAATGGAAGTATTTAACTCAATGGACCATGGAATGTCCAGATTAATCCCATGTGTACATGAAAAATGACCCATACGTACTGATAGGCTGATAAGATCAGCCATCCGTACTGCCTAGAAGGACCAAGGAATGTTCAGAATGGTCCATCAGGCCATGAAGAATCCACCCATACATACTAATAGGCGGATATGATTAGCCTTATCCAAACTGAATGGAAGGATTTAAGTCAACGGGCCATGGACTGTCCAGACTGGTCCCATCAGTACATGAAAAATAACCATACGTACTGATAGGCTGATACGATTAGCCAACCGTACTCCCTGGATGGACCAAGGATTGTCCATACTGGTCCATTAGGCCATGAAAAATCGAGCCATACGTACTGATAGGTTGATATGATCAGCGTTATCCTTACTGAATGGAAGGATTAACTCAATGGATCATGGACTTCCCGGACTGGTCCCATCAGTACATGAAAAATGACCCATAGGTACTGATATGCTAATATGATCAGCCATCTGTACTGCCTGAATGGACCAAGAACTGTCCAGATTGGTCCATTTGGCCATGAAAAATTGACCCATATGTACTGATAGGCTGATATGATCAGCCTTAACCGTACTGAATGGAAGGATTTAATTCAAAAAACCTTGGATTGTCCGGATTGGTCCCATCAGTACATGAAAATGACCCATGCGTACTGATAGGCTGATACGATCAGCCATCCGTACTGCCTGGAAGGACCAAGAACTGTCCAGACTGCTCCATCAGGCCATGAAAATCATCCCATACGTACTGATAGGCTGATATGATCAGCCTTATCCGTACTGAATGAAAGGATTTAACTTATTAGAAGACCATGGACTGTCCGGACTGGTCCCATCAGTACATGAAAATGACCCATATGTACTGATATGCTGATACGATCAGCCATCCGTAATATCTGGATGGACCAAGGACTGTCCAGACTTGTCCATTAGGCCATAAAAATCAACGCGTACGTACTGATAGGCTGATATGATCAGCCTTATCCTTATTGAATGGAAGTATTAACTCAATGGACCATGGACTGTCCGAACTGGTCACATCAGTTCATGAAAAATGAACCATACGTACTGATAGGCTGATACGATCAGCCATCCGTACTTCCTAGAAGGACCAAGCACTGTCCAGACTGGTGCATCAGGCCATGAAAAATCGACCCACACGTACTGATAGGCTGATATTATCATCCTTAACCGTACTGAATGGAAGGATTTAACTCAAAAGACCATGGACTGTCCAGAATGGTCCCATCAGTACATGAAAAATTACCTATACGTACTGATAGGCTGATATGATCAGCCATCTGTACTGTCTGGATGTACCAAGGACTGTCCAGAGTTGTCCATCAGGCCATGAAAAATTGTCCGATCCTTACTCATAGGCTGATATGATCAGCCTTAACCATACTGAATGGAAGGATTTAACTTAACAGACCATGGACTGTCTGGACTGGTCCCATCAGTACATGAAAAATGACCCATATGATCAGCCATCCGTACTGCTTGGAAGGACCAAGGACTGTCCAGAGTGGTCCAACAGGCCATGACTAATCGACCCATATGTACTGATAGGCTGAAATAATCAGCCTTATCCAAACTGAATGGAAAGATTTAACTCAATTGACCATGGACTCTCCGGATTGTTCCCATCAGTACATTAAAATGACCCATACTTACAGATAGGCTGATATGATCAGCAATCCGTACCGCATGGAAGGACCAAGGACTGTCCAGACTGGTCCACAAGGCCATGAAAAATCGACCCATATATATTGATAGGCTGATATGACCAGCCTTCTACGTACTGAATGGAAAGATTTAATTCAACGGACCATGGACTGTCCTGACTTGTCCCATCAGTACATGAAAAATGACCCATACATATTGATATGCTGATACGATCAGCCATCCGTACTGCCTAGATGGACCAAGGAATGTCCAGTGTGGTCCATCAGGGCATGAAAAATCGACCCATATGTACTGATAGGCTGATTTGATCAGCCTTAACCGTACTGAATGGAAGTATTTAACTCTACGGACGATGGAATGTCCAGAATGGTCCCATCAGTACATGAAAAATGACCCATACGTACTGATAGGCTGATATGATCAGCCATCTGTACTGCCTGGATGTACGAAGGACTGTTAAGAGTGGTCCATCTGGACATGGAAAATCGACCCATATGTACTGATAGGCTGATTTGATCAGCCTTAACCGTACTGAATGGAAGTATTTAACTCAACGGACCATGGACTGTCTGGACTTGTTCCATCAATACACGAAAAATGACCCATACGTACTGATAGGCTGATATGATCAGCCATCCGTACTGCCTTGATGGACCAAGGACTGTCCAGAGTGGTCCATCTGGCCATGAAAAATCCACCCATACGTACTGATAGGCTGATATGATCAGCCTTATCACAACTGAATGGAAGGATTTAACTCAACGGGCCATGGACTGTCCGGACTGGTCCCATCAGTACAAGAAAAATGACCCATACATACTGATATGCTGATACGATCAGCCATCCGTACTACCTGGATGGACCAAGGAAAGTCCAGTGTGGTCCATCAGGCCATGAAAAATCGACCCATATGTACTGATAGGTTGATTTGATCAGCCTTAACCGTACTGAATGGAAGTATTTAACTCAACGGACCATGGAATGTCCGGGGAGGTCCCGTCAGTACATGAAAAATGACCCATATGTACTGATAAGGTTGATACGATCAGCCTTATCCAAACTGAATAGAAGGATTTAACTCAACGGACCATGGACTGTCCGGACTGGTTCCATCAGTACACGAAAAATGACCCATACGTACTGATAGGCTGATATGATCAGCCATCCGTACTGCCTAGATGGACCAAGGACTGTCCAGAGTGGTCCATCTGGCCATGAAAAATCCACCCATACGTACTGATAGGCTGATATGATCAGCCTTATCACAACTGAATGGAAGGATTTAACTCAGCGGGCCATGGACTGGCCGGACTGGTCCCATCAGTACATGAAAAATAACCATATGTACTGATAGGCTGATACGATCAGCCATCCATATTGCCTGGATGGACCAAAGACTGTCAAGCCTCGTCCATTAGCCCATGGAAAATTGACCCATACGTACCGATAGTCTTATATTATCAGCCTTATCGGTACTGAATGGAAAGATTAACTCAATGGACCATGGACTGTCCGGACTGGTCCCACCAGTACAAGGACTGTCCAGACTGGCCCATTAGGCCATAAAAAATCGACCCATACGTACTGATAGGTTGATAGGATCAGCCTTAACCGTACTGAATGTAATGATTTAACTCAAAAGACCATGGACGGTCTGCATCAGTACATGAAAAATGACCCATACGTACTGATAGGTTGATATGATCAGCCATCCGTATTGCCTGGAAGGACCAAGGACTGTCAAGACTGGTCCAGCAGGCCATGAAAAATCGACCCATATGTACTGATAGGTTGATGTGTTAGCCTTATCCAAACTGAATAGAAGGACTTCACTCAATGGACCATGGACTGTCCAAACTAGTCCCATCCATACATGAAAACTGATTCATACGTACTGATAGGCTAATACGATCAACCATCCATACTGCGTCGAAGGACCAAGGACTGTCTAGACTGGTCCATCAGGCCATGGAAAATCTACCCATACGTACTGATAGGCTGATATGATCATCCTTATCCAAACTGAATGAAAGGATTTAACTCAACGGACCATGGACTGGTCCCATCAGTACATGAAAAATAACCCATACGTATTGATAAGCTGATACGATTAGCCAACCGTACTGCCTGGAAGGACCAAGGACTATCCAGACTGGTCCACCAGGCCATGAAAAAGACCCATACGTACTGATAGGTTGATATGATCAGCGTTATCCTTACTGAATGGAAGGATTAACTCAATGGAGCATGGACTTCCCGGACTGGTCCCATCAGTACATGAAAAATGACCCATAGGTATTGATATACTAATATGATCAGCCATCCGTACTGCCTGGATAGACCAAGAACTGTCCAGACTGCTCCATTTGGCCATGAGAAATTGACCCATATGTACTGATATGCTGATATGATCAGCCTTAACTGTACTGAATGGAAGGATTTAATTAAGAAAACCATGGATTGTCCGGATTTGTCCCATCAGTACATGAAAAATGACCCATACGTAGTGATATGCTGATTTGATCAGCCATCCGTACAGCCTGGATGGACCAAGCACTGACCAGATTGGTCCACCAGGCCATAAAAAACGACCCATACGTACTGATAGGCTGATATGATCAGCCTTCACCGTACTGAATGGAAAGATATAATTCAACGGACCATGGACTGTCCAGACTTGTCCCATTAGTACATGAAAAATGACACATACGTACTGATATGCTGATCCGATCAGCTATCCATACTGCCTTGATGGACCAAGGACGGTCCGGACTGGTTCACTAGGACATGAAAAATCGACCCATACGTACTAATAGGCTGATATGATCAACCTTATACGTACTGAATGGAAGGATTAACTCAATGGACCATGGACTGTCCGGACTGGTCCCATCAGTACATGAAAATGACCCATAGGTACTGATAGGCTTATACCATCAACCATTCGTACTGCCTAGAAGGACCAAGCACTGTCCAGACTGGTCCATCAGGCCATGAAAAATCGACCCACACGTACTGATAGGCTGATATGATCTACCTTATCCGTACTTAATGGAAGGATTTAACTCAACAGACCATGTACTGTCCAAAATGGTCCCATCAGTACATGAAAAATGACCCATACGTACTGATAGGGTGATATCATCAGCCATCCGTACTGCTTGGAAGGAAAAAGGACTGTCGAGACTGGTCCATCAGGCCATGAAAAATCAACCAATAAGTAGTGATAGTCTGATATTATAAGCCTTATCCGTACTGAATACAAGGATTAACTCTATGGACCATGAATGTCCTGACTGGTCCCATGAGAACATGAAAATGACCCATACACACTGATAGGCTGATACCATAAGTCATCCGTACTGCCAGGAAGGACCAAGCATTGTCCAGAATGGTCCATCATGCCATGAAAAATTGACTCACACGTACTGATAGGCTGATATGATCAGCCTTATCCGTACTGAATGGAATGATTTAACTCAACAGACCATGGACTGTCTAGACTGGTCCTATCAGTACATGAAAAATTACCCATTAGTACTGATAGGCTGATACCATCAGCCATCCGTACAGCTTGGATAGACCAAGCACTGGCCAGACTGGTCCACCAGGCCATAAAAAAAAGACCCATACGTACTGATAGGCTGATATGATCAGCTTTCACTGTACTGAATGGAAAGATATAATTCAACGGACCATGGACTGTCCAGACTTGTCCCATCAATACATGAAAAATGACCCATACATACTGATATGCTGATATAATCAGCCATCAGTACTGCCTGGATGGACCAAGGACTGTCCAAAGTGGTCCATCAGGCCATGAAAAATCGACCAATATGTACTGATAGGCTGATATGACCAGCCTTACCCATACTAAATGGAAGGATTTAACTCAACGGACCATGGACTGTCCGGACTAATCCCATCAGTACATGAAAATTACCCATACATACTGATAGGCTGATACGATCAGCGATCCATCCTGCCTGGAAGGACCAAGGACTGTCAAGACTAGTCCATCAGGCCATGAAAAATCGACCCATACGTACTGATAGGTTGATATGATCAGCCTTATCCGTACTGAATGGGAGGATTTAGCTCAACGGACCATGGCCTTTCCGGACTGGTCTCATCAGTACATGAAAAATGACACATACGTACTGATAGGATGATACCATCAGCCATCCGTACTGCCTGGAAGGACCAAGCACTGTGTAGAATGGTCCATCAAGCCATTAAAAATCGACCCACACATACTGATAGGCTGATATGATCATCCTTATCCGTACTGAATCGAATGATTTAACGTAACGGACCATGGACTGTCTAGACTGGTCCCACCAGTACATGAAAAATAACCCATATGTACTGATAGGCTGATACGATCAGCCATCCGTACAGCCTGGATGGACCAAGCACTGGCCAGACTGGTCCACCAAGCCATAAAAAACGATCATACGTACTGATAGGCTGATATGATCAGCCTTCACCATAATGAATGGAAAGATATAATTCAACGGACCATGGACTGTCCAGACTGTTCCCATCAGTACATGAAAAATGACCCATACGTACTGATATGCTGATATTATCAGCCATTCATACTACCTGGATGGACCAAGGACTGTCCAGACTGGTCCACTAGGCCATGAAAATTTGACCCATACGTACTAATAGGCTGATATGATCAGCCTTATCCGTACTGAATGGAAGGATAAACTCAATGGACCATGGACTTTCTGGACTGGTCCCATCAGTACATAAAAAATGACCCATACGTACTAATAGGCTGATACCATTAGCCATCCGTACTGCCTGGAAGGACCAAGCACTGTCCAGACTGGTCCATCAGGCCATGAAATATCGACCCACACGTACTGATAGGCTGATATGATCTGCCTTATCCATACTTAATAGAAGGATTTAACTCAACGGACCATGGACTGTCAAAACTGGTCCCATTAGTACATGAAAAATGACCCATACATACTGATAGGCTGATCTGATCAGCCCTCCGTACTGCTAGGATGGACCAAGGATTGTCCATAGTGGTCCATTAGGCCATGAAAAATCTACCCATACGTACTGATAGCCTTCACCGTACTGAATGGAAAGATTTAATTCAACGGACCATGGACTGTCCAGACTGGTCCCCTCAGTACATGAAAAATGACCCATACATACTGATATGCTGATACAGTCAGCCATCCGTACTGCCTGGATGAACCAAGGACTGTCCAGACTGGTCCATTAGGCCATGAAAAATCAACCCATACATACTGATAGGCGGATATGGTCAGCCTTATCCGTACCGAATTGAAGGCTTAACTCAACGGACCATGGACTGTTTGGACTTGTCCCATCAGTACATGAAAATTGACCCATACGTACTGATAGGATGATACCATCAGCCATCCATACTGCCTGGAAGGACCAAGGACTGTCCAGACTGGTCCATTAGGCCCTGAAAAATCAACCCATGAGTACTGATAGGCTGATATGATCAGCCTTATCCGTACTAAATGGAAGGATTTAACTCAACTGACCATGGGCAATCCATACTGCTCCCATCGGTACATGAAATATGACCTATATGAACTGATAGGCTGATACGATCAGTCATCCGTACTGCCCAGATGGACCAAGGACTGTCCAGAGTGGTCCATCAGGCCATGAAAAATCGACCCATACGTACTGATAGGATGATATGACCAGCCTTAACTGTACTGAATGGAAGGATTTAACTCAACGGACCATGGACTGTCCGGACTAATCCCATTAGTACATTAAAAATTACCCATATGTACTGATAGACTGATACGATCAGCCATCCATCCTGCCTGGAAAGAACAAGGACTTTCCAGACTGGTCCATCAGGCCATGAAAATTCGACCCATACGTACTGATAGGCTGATATGATCAGCCCTATCCGTACTAAATGGAAGGATTTAGCTCAACGGAGCATGGCCTGTCATGTCCCCGATCCGGGATATGATCGTTAGGATCGTCCATGGGGATAGGAGACTCACTAATCAGGTCATGTGACCTAAACAAAAGTGTGTCATGGCCTTGAAGTAAGTTCAAGGGATTCAGGGAGCTGAGACTTAACCAAAACAAGGAAGAGGTAAGCTGAAGGGAGCTGGACAAGTAATCTTGTAGCTGGATAAGATCCGAATGAAGCTCAACCAGCTAAGTGGAGCTTGGAGGTAGCTCACTCAGGTTAGGTCAGCTCACTGTAGCTTGTGGACTAGCTCACCCAGTTGAGGCAGCTAGCAGTCAGCTCATCTCAGCTGGGAGTAGTGTTAGGGTCTTGGGCAGTTGAGCTAGGTCGGGTCACGGTTGGGTCAGCCGGTTGGGTCTTGTGGTCAGGCCATTGAGACAATGGATTGGACAGTCCCTAGGATCGTTCCAGGGCCTTGGCAAAGGGTCCAGACTCCTCCAGGAACTGCTGGTTGACAGTTATAGGCGAAAGGGTGCAAGGAGAGGCAGTTATGGTCGATGGGTTGCAGAGGGAGCAAGAGGTGCCCCTTAGCCTACCAAATGGCACCCATATGGCCAGGGCAGTTACCCATGCCTTCTTATATATATATGGTACCCTGTGCACGAAAAATGCGATCATTATTCATATGAGACACAGAGAAAACTCCAGAGAGACAAGAGGAGAAAGGGAAAGAGAGATCAGCCCTTAACAAGGCTGATATTGCTTGTTTGGGTGAATCCGGTAAGGATGATTGTTCAGTGAAGGCCGTGGGTTTGCAGGCACGCAAGGGCTTCCTTATTTATCCATAAAACACACGAAACATCCAGGAGAGAAGATAGAAGATCGGAATTCAATTCCAATTGCTGAGACAGCCTTGAAGGCAGATGTGTGTAGAAAGGCAGTTTCATGGGCAACAAAGGGGGAAGTGATGCACGACCCTTGGGTGGTATTTTATCATGGATGAACATGTCCTAGGCTTCCTCTGTGTCCTGGGAACACACGCAAATGGTAAGGAGAGAAGGGAGAGGGCCGTACTCCACTCTCAAAGGCCAAGACAGCCCTGAAGGCGGATGCAGTGCAGAAACTGGTTTCATGGGAGTTTCATGGATGGGAACTTTGGTGCGACCCTTGATTGGATCTTATCAATACTGTAGGTATGTGATAAGATTTGATGGAGGTGTGCTCTGGAAGATCAAGGCCTCACTTGACAAGGGATGGCACAAGATCTACAAACATCATTGATAAGGTAACATGTTTATGATTACTTTCTAGTTATATTGCTGTCTTTTGTGGTGTGTTAAGGTCAGGTATGGCACGCCCATTGAAGACCATATATGGTGGTGTAAACTAAGGATCCAGGACCCTGAGAGAAGGGGCGGATCATTGCTGATCTAACTCATCCATGTGGGATGATAGTTAGATGGTATTCATTGGATAGTGATCCATGATGGATCATGGGTTGTGTTGGGTTTGATCATGGTGTGAACAATTGATCCGGCCCATTGAGGAGTCACATGGGAGTCCTAGTATAAGGGGAACCATGGGGAGTGCAAGGTTCAATTCGTTTGGAACCAACAACAAGCAAAGGAGATGAGCAAGGCTAGTACTTGTGGCCATGGACCACAAGTATGGAGCCGGTGTGTTTATACAAGGAAGGCCGTGTGTGATCTGATCATGGGCAAGGATAGACGACCTGATCCATAGATTATGGATCAAGGTGTCTGATATGATTGATCAAAGGATGCACCGGTTGTAAGAGCAAGATTAATCGGTTTCATTGGGACATGGTTCCATGGCCGGTTAGGTAAGTGTGAAGACTCATCAGTTCTGAGTCATGTGGGGTGGTTGGTTGATTTACTTGGGATATGATGAGAATTATTATTCCATGAGAGGACTTTACTCAAGAGGAGCATACTCCTAATACATGTAGACACTGAACCAAGGCCTTGGCCGGTTCCGGAACATAGTCCTTGCCCTTGGCCGGACTGACCATGGCCGAGATATATATGATCTAGGCCGAATTCGGGGAAACCCTTTTGGTAATCCCTTAGTGGTGATTTATCATGAATTATCATGAATTTTAATTAGTTTTTCGGAATTGATTTGATGATGTCAATTTTGACTGAATGGACTGATCATGATCAGAATCCATATGGTCTGGGTCGATTCATTGGATTCTGATTATGGGAATCTCTTAGTGGGGAATTATCAGGAGTTTGCATGAATTTTAATTTATTGTTGGAGCATGTTTGCTTGAGGTCGTTTTTGTAGCTGAAGACTTCCCAAGGGTACTTGGTCTCTGGGGATGGTTGGCTGAATGACTAAGTACCAAAGGGAAGGGTTCATACAGGTATAAGTAATATGTACGAGTGGACGGGAAGCTGGGCGAATCTACCTCCCAGCTCGATCAGCTGGAAGAGATGGAACCTCAGGTGAAGTGATTCAGCGCAGCTAGCTGGATGAGCTAGCTTAACAGCTAAGCCAACTGGGACCGATGAGCTAACAAGCTCCGTGGATGTGGCAAAGGTAAGATCTAGCAACTGGTTTCGTAGATCTAGGTAGAATGGTTAGGGGAATGGAACCTCAGGAGTTGTGTGTCTTGGTTTAGGTAGGATTGACCTTTGAACTAGCTGGTAGTTGAGTGTACTAACCATTAGCTGAGGTGATTCGACCGGACCAGTATTAGATTGGAGTTAGTCAAATGGTTAAGTAGATAATATTCCGCTGTGCATAAGTTGAAAGGATCTAAGCCAGAGAATGACTAAGATAGTCTTTAGCTAAGATCTAAGTAAACCTTCGCCTTAAGGGCAAACTATAAAAGGAAAGGTTGAAAAATTGAGAGGTTTGGTCAGTGTGTGGACCGAGCGACGTGAGGCATCGACCGCGGCCTAGAAGGCCGTGTTCGGGTCTTACAAGTTGGTATCAGAGCATGCTTGATTCTAGGATGGTTGGGTTGTGGTTGTTCACACATACATCCGGACAAGTTGATGCTGATGGGGTTAATCCACCAGTTTTGTTGCTGACTCAGCTGGAGAAGGTTAACAATGAATCTTGATTTCCTTTAAGTCAACTCGATCCTACTGAGGTTCGGGTGGTATGAGCTGAGCTGCAGCTGAAATAAGAACTAGAGAGGGAAGCTGAATCCTCTCACATTGGGAACCTGCCTGATCCGAACATTGTAGCAAGCAATGGAAGGACTAACCGGTGGATCGGACAGCTGCTGCTCCGGCAGCCAGTGGTCTAGCTGTGCCAGTAGCTGACGTGTTTGAGATTGATCCACAAGCTAGGGTAGTTCGGAAATTGGACTACCTGAGTGTGCTGGAGCACATAGCTTGGATGGGAACTAAGCATTTCACAGGTAGTGTGGATCCTTTTGAGACAGATGAGTGGAGGAGCTGATTGGTTTGTAACTTCAGCTCAACTCGCTGCTCAAAGTTATATATCTATAACCGAAATTATTTCTAAAAGCTAAGATGACCATGGTTCCTTACTGGGGTGAGCCAAGTGAGAGTTGAGGTAAGTTAGGGTATCATGCTTGTGAACGGGGAAGTTCCAAGGTGAACCAGCTTAGCCAAGATGTACTCTCCAAGGGCAAGATCCTAAAGCAGAAGGTTGGCCGATCTAGTTATTTAAAAGTAATAGACGGGTTGGAGGGATGGACGCTATGCAAGATCTTTGTATGGGCGACCTGGACAAAGGAAGTAACATGGACCAGAGAGTGACTTAGGTTGAAAGAAACGTGCAGCACTCTCTTGGGGGTTAGTGTTATTCCTTGGTGGCCATTCAAAACAAGTGAGCATATGCGGTGTTCATGTTGGTCTAAGGGAGACGGTACATGACTAGTACATGAGTGGGCTTGTGATCAGATGGATCAGCTTGGACTTTGTGTAAGCCAAGGTAGGATTCCTTAAGATTATGGGTCAATTCCAAGAGGAATTGGAAAGACTATATTAAGTACCCTAGTATGATGAGGTTTGAGGTATACTATAAACACTTTTGTGAATTGTAGGGATTGTTCACAAAAATGTGATGCTGTGGAGAATGGTATGGGACATTTTCCAAATGTGTGATCAAACCGAAATCCTACTCATCCATGTACTTAATGATCGGTGGTGTGGAAACACACGTACTTTTTGATACTGGAGCTACACATAGTTTTGTGAGTCCAGGGATTCTCGGAAAGGGGTTGTTCCAGTTGGGAACAGGGAATTGTCCTGGGGTAGTGAACGCGGCCGGTGGGCAAGTTATGAGTTCACTAGGGGTGATTCAGGACATTCCAGTAGTGATCCAAGACAGGTTCATGCCTGTGGATCTTGTGGTAGTTCCAGTTGGGAACGGGGCATTGTCCTGGGGTAGTGAACGCGGCTGGTGTGTAGGTTATGAGTTCACTAGGGGTGATTCAGACATCCCTGTGGTGGTCCAAGACATGGTTATGCCTGTGGATCTTGTGGTAGTCCACCTAAAGAATCACAAGGTGATATTAGGTGTGGACAGGCTTGGAGAGAATCGGGCCACTCTTTACTGTCACCGGGAGCGGGTACAGTTTGAGAGTGGGTGTGGATCTCCGATCAGGTTCCAAGGCATACGTCCGATCTCTGGATGCTTGGTGGTGTCAGAAATCCATGTTGAGAGGATGCTGAGGAAGGGTTGTGAAGCTTATCTGGCCACAATCACCACTAAGGAGGTCGTAGGGGGTGGTGACCTGGAGAAAATACCGCTGGTCCGAGAGTTCCATTATGTATTTAGGTCACTACAGGGCATTCCCCCTGATAATTTGTACCCATTCATAATAGAACTGGACCAGGGACGGCCCCATGATCCAAAAGTCCCTACAGAATGGCTCTTGCCGAGATGGCCGAGCAATTGAGGACCAGGTTTGGTGTGCAACCGTCCAGAGAGGGACAAGGGTTGGCATACTCAAATGAGTCCGAATGAGATCAAGTCCAGTGAGGGACGAGGATCACAGTACAACCAAGTCGGAGATTGACCTAGGGTTGGGTTAAAGACGATCGAGTCCAGTGAGGGACAAAGATCGCATTACAACCAAGTTGGAGAGGGACCTATGGTTGGGGTGAGACGGTTGAGTCCCGGAGTGGACCAGAACCGCAATATGATCAAGTCCGGTGAGGGACGAGGATCAGGACACGACCTACTCGGAGATGGACTATGGTCGGGATGCACGGTCGAGTCCTTGAGTGGACCAGGACCGGAATATGATCATGTCCTGAATGGACCACGTTCGAAATATGACAAAGTTCGGTGATGGACAGAAGTCAAGTTGAGGCGGTTTAGTCTGTTAGAGACTAAGACCACAATTTGGCCAAGCTGGGAAAGGCGGTGGCTGGTTAAGGAATTATAAACCTTAGTGTCCGGGAAGGACTTAAGGTTACAGAACAATCTGTTAGGACTCATGGTAGAGTGAGCAGCCTAAAGATTGGAACATGTACACTAGGATTTGGCTGGTGCATCGAGTGGCTTGGAGATTGGTTAAATATGCTGAGGCTCAAAGTATGTAGCATGTTCCTAGGGACTGGAAACGATCTAGTCAGTGACTACGATCAAGGAAAGGATAAGAGTCTAAAGATGACAATGTCCAAAAGAAAGACATAGACTTGGTGGATACTAGGACCGCAACCTAGAAAGTTGGGTCTGGTAACACAACTCACTTATGGGAGGCATGTTCAGAAGGCAGATAAAACCACTTGGTTCAGATTCAAGAGTGTTCCGTCCAAGTGGGGGAGAATGTTGATATGCTTATCAAAGATGTGATCAGTGTGAAAGAAGAAGGAGGAAGGATGTAATGCAAGTTGGTTAGGAAGAACCAATTGAGCATGTTCCATGTTCATGATGCAAAGAGTTCGGTTGGAACCTTTGTCATGAAACGAGATGTCAGAACCACTGGATTCGAGGACGAATCTATCGTAAGTGGGGGAGACTTGTCATGTCCCCGATCCGGGATATGATTGTTGGGATCATCCATGGGGATAGGAGACTCACTAATCAGGTCATGTGACCTAAACAAAAGTGTGTCATGGCCTTGAAGTAAGGTCAAGGGATTCAGGGAGCTGAGACTTAACCAAAACAAGGAAGAGGTAAGCTTAAGGGAGCTGGATAAGATCCGGATGAAGCTCAACCAGCTAAGTGGAGCTTCGAGGTGCTCACTCAGGTTAGGTCAGCTCACTGGAGCTGGTGGACAAGCTCACCCATCTGAGGCAGCTAGCAGTCAGCTCATCTCAGCTGGGAGTAGTGTTAGGGTCTTGGGCAGTTGGGCTAGGTCGGGTCACGGTTGGGTCAGCCGGTTGGGTCTTGTGGTCAGGCCATTGAGACAATGGCATGGACAGTCCCTAGGCTCGTTCCAGGACCTTGGCAAAGGGTCCAGACTCCTCCAGGAACTGCTGGTGGACAGTTATAGGCGAAAGGGTGCAAGGAGAGGCAGTTATGGTCGATGGGGTGCAAAGGGAGGAAGAGGTGCCCCTTAGCCTACCAAATGGCACCCATTCGTCCAGGGAAGTAACCCATGCCTTCTTCTATATATATGGGACCCTGGGCACGATTATTGCGATCATTATTCATATGAGACACAGAGAAAACTCCAGAGAGACAAGAGGAGAAAGGGAAAGAAAGATCAGCCCTTAACAAGGCTGATATTGCTTGTTTGGGTGAATCCGGTAAGGATGAGTGGTCAGTGAAGGCCGTGGGTTTGCAGGCAAGCCAGGGCTTCCTTCTTTATCCATAAAACACACGCAAATATCCAGGAGAGAAGATAGAAGACCGGAATTCAATTCCAATGGCTTAAACAGCCTTGAAGGCAGATGTGTGTAGAAAGGCAGTTTCATGGGCAACAAAGGGGGAAGTGATGCACGACCATTGGGTGGTATTTGATCATGGATGAACAAGTCCTAGGCTTCCTCTGTGTCCTGGGAACACACGCAAAGGAGAGAAGGGAGAGGGCCGTACTCCACTCTCAAAGGCCAAGACAGCCCTGAAGGCGGATGCAGTGCAGAAACTTGTTTCATAGGAGTTTCATGGATGGGAACTTTGGTGCGACCCTTTATTGGATCTTATCAATAATGTAGGTATGTGATAAGACTTTATGGAGGTGTGCTCTGGAAGAGCAAGGCCTCACTTGACAAGGGATGGCACAAGATCTACAAACATCATTGATAAGGTAACATGTTTATGATTACTTTCTAGTTATATTGCTGTCTCTTGTGGTGTGTTAAGGTCAGGTATGGCACGCCCATTGAAGACCATATATGTTGGTGTAAACTAAGGATCCAGGACCCTGAGAGAAGGGGCGGATCATTGCTGATCTAACTCATCCTTGTGGGATGATAGTTAGATGGTATTCATTGGATAGTGACCCATGATGGATCATGGGTTGTGTTGGGTTTGATCATGGTGTGAACCAATTATCCGGCCCATTGAGGAGTCACATGGGAGTCCTAGTATAAGGGGAACCATGGGGAGTGCAAGGTTCAATTCGTTTAGAACCAACAGCAAGCAAAGGAGATGAGCAAGGCTAGTACTTGTGGGCATGGACCACAAGTATGGAGCCGGTGTGTTTATACAAGGAAGGCCGTGTGTGATCTGATCATGTGAAAGGATAGACGACCTGATCCATAGATTATGGATCAAGGTGTCTGATCTGATTGATCAAAGGATGCACCGGTTGTAAGAGCAAGATTAATCGGTTCCATTGGGACATGGTTCCATGGCCGATTAGGTAAATGTGAAGACTCATCAGTTCTGAGTCATGTAGGGTGGTTGGTTGATTGACTTGGGATATGATGGGAATTATTAGTCCATGAGAGGACTTGACTCCAGAGTAGCATACTCCTAATACATGGAGGCACTGAACCAAGGCCTTGGCCGGTTCAGGAACATAGTCCTTGCCCTTGGCCGGACTGATCATGGCCGAGATCTATATGATCTAGGCCGAATTTGGGGAAACCCTTTTGGGAATATTTTAGTGGTGATTTATCATGAATTTTAATTAGTTTTTCGGAAGTGATTTGATGATGTCAAATTTGACAGAATGGACTGATCATGATCAGAATCCATATGGTCTGGGTCGATTCATTGGATTCTGATTATGAGAATCTATTAGTGGGGAATTATCAGGATTTTTGTAGCTGATTTTTGGAGCATGTTTGCTTGAGGTCGTTTTTGTAGCTGAAGACTTCCCAAAGGTACTTGATCTGTGGGGATGGTTGGCTGAATGACTAAGTACCAAGGCGAAGGGTTTATACAGGTATAAGTAATATGTAGGAGTGGACCGGAAGCTGGGCGAATCTACCTCGCAGCTCGATCAGCTGGAAGAGATGGAACCTCAGGTGAAGTGATTCAGCTCAGCTAGCTGGATGAGCTAGCTTAACAGCTAAGCCAACTGGGACCGATGAGCTAACAAGCTCCGTGGATGTGGAAAAGGTAAGATCTAGCAACTGGTTGCTTAGATCTAGGTAGAATGGTTAGGGGAAGGGAACCTCAGGACTTGTGTGACTTGGTTTAGGTAGGATCGACCTTTGAGCTAGCTGGTAGTTGAGTGTACTAACCATTAGCTGAGGTGATTCGACCGGACCAGTATTACATTGGTGTTAGTCAAATGGTTAAGTAGATAATATTCCGCTGTGCATAAGTTGAAAGGATCTAAGCCAGAGAATGACAGAGATAATCTTTAGCTAAGATCTAAGTAAACCTTCGCCTTAAGGGCAAACTATAAAAGGAAAGGTTGAAAAATTGAGAGGTTCGGTCAGTGTGTGGACCGAGGGACGTGAGGCATCGACCGCGGCCTAGAAGGCCGGGTTCGGGTCTTACATAGCCTGTCCGGACTGGTCTCATCAGTACATGAAAAATGACCCATACGTACTGATAGGCTGATGCGATCAGCCATCCGTACTGCCTGAATGCACCAAGGACTGTCCAGACTGGTCCAATAGGCCATGAAAAATCGACCCATACATACTAATAGGCTGATATGATCATCCTTATCCGTACTGAATGGAAGGATTAACTCAATGGACCATGGACTTTCCGGCTGGTCCCATCAGTACATAAAAAATGACTCATACATACTGATAGGCTTATACCATCAGCCATCCGTACTGCCTGAAAGGACCAAGCACTGTCCAGACTTGTCCATCAGCTCATGAAAAATCGACCCACACGTACTGATAGGCTGATATGATCTGCCTTATTCATACTTAATGGAAGGATTTGACTCAATGGACCATGGACTGTCTAGACTGGTCCCATCAGTACATGAAAAATGACCCATACGTACTGATAGGCTGATACGATCAGCCATCCGTACAGCCTGGAGGGACCAAGCACTGTCCAGACTGGTCCACCAGGCCATAAAAATCGACCTATATATACTAATAGGCTGATATGATCATGCTTCACCGTACTGAATGGAAATATATAATTAACGGACCATGGACTGTGCACACTAGTCCCATTAATACATGAAAAATGACCCATATATACTAATATGCTGATACGATCAGCCCTCCGTACAGCCTGGATGAACCAAGGACTGTCCAGACTGGTCCATTAGGCCATGAAAAATCAACCCATACTTATGATAGGCTGATATGGTCAGCCTTATCCGTACTGAATTGAAGGATTAACTCAATGGACCATGCACTGTCGATACTGGTCCCATGAGTACATGAATATGACCATACGTACTGATAGGTTGATACCATCAGTCATCCGTACTGCCTGGAAGGACCAAGCATTGTCCAGAATGGTCCATCAGGCAATGAAAAATCGACCCACACAGACGGATAGGCTGATATGATCTGCCTTATCCGTACTTAATGGAAGGATTTAACTCAACGAACCATGGACTGTCAAGACTGGTCCCATCAGTACATGAAAAATGACCCATACATACTGATAGGCTGATACGATCAGCCCTCCGTACAGCCTGGATGAACCAAGGACTGTCCAGAGAGGTCCATTAGGCCATGAAAAATCAACCCATACTTTTGATAGGCTGATATGGTCAGCCTTATCCGTACTGAATTGAAGGATTAACTCAATGGACCATGCACTATCGATACTGGTCCCATGAGTACATGAAAATGACCATACATACTGATAGGCTGATACGATCACCCATCCAAACAGCCTGGAGAGACCAAGCACTGTCCAGACTGGTCCACCATGCCATGAAAAATCGACCCATATATACTAATAGGCTGATATGATCATCCTTCACCGTACTGAATGGAAAGATATAATTAACGGACCATGGACTGTCCACACTAGTCCCATTAATACATGAAAAATGACCCATATATACTAATATGCTGATACGATCAGCCCTCCGTACTGCCTGGATGAACCAAGGACTGTCCAGACTGGTCTATTAGGCCATGAAAAATCAACCCATACTTATGATATGCTGATATGGTCAGACTTATCCGTACTGAATTGAAGGATTAACTCAATGGACCATGCACTGTCCGGACTGGTCCCATGAGTACATGAAAATGACCCATACGTACTGATAGGCCGATACCATCAGTCATCCGTACTGCCTGGAAGGACCAAGCATTGTCCAGAATGGTCCATCAGGCAATGAGAAATCGACCCAAACGGACGGATAGGTGATATGATCTGCCTTATCCATACTTAATGGAAGGATTTAACTCAACGAACCATGGACTGTCGAGACTGGTCCCATCCATACATGAAAAATGACCTATACACACTGATAGGCTGATACGATCAGCAATCCGTACTGCTAGGATGGACCAAGGACTGTCTGGAATGGTCCATCAACCCATGAAAAATCAACCCATACATACTGATAGGTTGATATGGTCAGCCTTATCCGTACTAAATGGAAGGATCTACCTAAACGGACCATGGTCATTCTAGACTGGTCCCATCAGTACGTGAAAATGCCCCATAGGTACTGATAGGCTGATACGATCAAACATCCATACTGACTGGATGGACCAAGGACTGTCTAGAGTGGTCCATCAGGCCATGAAAAATCAACCCATACGTACTAATAGGCTGATATGATCAGCCTTAACAGTACTGAATTTAAGGATTTAACTCAACATACCATGGACTGTCTGGACTAATATAATCAGTACATGAAAAATGACCCATACGTACTGACAAGCTGATACGATCAACCATCCGTATTGCCTGGAAGAACCAATGACTGTCAAGACTGGTCCATCATGCGATAAAAAATAGACCAATATGTACTGATAGGCTGATATGATCAGCCTTATCAGTACTGAATGGAAGGATTTAACTTAACAGATCATGGACTGCCTGGATTGGTCCTATCATTACATGAATAATGACCCATACGTACTGATAGGCTGATACGATCAGCCATCCGTATTGCCTGGAAGAACCAGTGACTATCAAGACTGGTCCATCATGCCATGAAAAATAGACCAATATGTACTGATAGGATGATATGATCAGCCTTATCAGTACTGAATGGAAGGATTTAACTTAACAGACCATGGACTGTCTGGACTGGTCCCATCAGCACATGAAAAATGACCCATACGTAGTGAAAGGCTGATACAATCATCCATCCGTACTGCCTTGATGGACCAAGGACTGTCCAGACTGGTCCATTAGGCCATGAAAAATCGACCCATACCTACTGATAGGCTGATATGATCTGCCTTATCCGTACTTAATGGATGGATTTAATTCAACGGACCATGGACTATCCGAACTAATCCCATCAGTACATGAAAAATTACCCATACGTACTGATAGGCTAATACGATCAGCCATCCGTCCTGCCTACAAGGACCAAGGACTGTCCAGCCTGGTCCATCAGGCCATGAAAAATCGACCCATACATACTGATAGGCTAATATGATCAGCTTTATCCGTACTCAATGGAAGGATTTAGCTCAATGGACCATGGACTGTACGGACTGGTCCCATCAGTACATGAAAAATGACCCATACATACTGATAGGCTGATACGATAAGCCATATGTACTGCCTGGAAGGACCAAGCACTGTCAAGAATGGTCCATCAGGCCATGAAAAATCAACCCACGCGTACTGATAGGCTGATATGATCAGCCTTATCCGTAATAAATGGAAGGATTTAACTCAACAGACCATGGGAAGTCCAGACTGGTCCCACCAGTACATGAAAAATGATTCATACCTACCAATAGGCTGATACGATCAGCCATCCGTACTGCCTGGATGGACCAAGGACTGTCTAGAGTGGCCCATCAGGCCATGACAAATCGACCCATACGTACTGATAGGCTGATATGATCAGCCGTAACTGTACTGAATGGAAGGATTTAACTCAACGGACCATGGACTATCCTGACTAATATCATCAGTACATGAACCAAGGACTGTCAAGAATGGTCCATCAAGCCATAAAAAATAGACCAATATGTACTGATAGGCTGATATGATCAGCCTTATCAGTACTGAATGGAAGGATTTAACTCAACGGACCATGGACTGTCTGGACTGGTCCCATCAGCACATGGAAAATTACCCATACGTAGTGATAGGCTGATACAATCATCCATCTGTACTGCCTGGATGGACCAAGGACTGTCCAGACTGGTCCATTAGGCCATGAAAAATCGACCCATAGGTACTGATAGGCTGATATGATCTGCCTTATCCGTACTTAATGGAAGGATTTAACTCAACGAACCATGGACTATCCGAACTAATCCCATCAGTACATGAAAAATTACCCATACATACTGATAGGCTAATACGATCAGCCATCCGTCCTGCCTAGAAGGACCAAGGACTGTCCAGACTGGTCCATCAGGCCATGAAAAATCTACCCATACGTACTGATAGGCTGATATGATCAGCTTTATCCGTACTGAATGGAAGGATTTAGCTCAACCGACCATGGACTGTACGGACTGGTCTCATTAGTACATGAAAAATTACCCATACGTACTGATAGCCTGATACACTGTCCGGACTGGTCCCATAAGTACATGAAAATCAACCATACATATTGATAGGCTGATACGATCAACCATCTGTACTGCCTGGAAGGACCAAGCACTGTCCATACTGGTCCATTAGGCCAGTAAAAATCGACCCACACGTACTGATAGGATGATATAATCAGCCTTATCCATACATAATGGAATGATTTAACTCAACAGACCGTGGACTGTCCAGACTGGTCCCATCAATACTTGAAATATGACCCATACGTACTGATAGGCTGATAAGATCAGTCATCCTTACAGCCTAGATGGACCAAGCCCTTTCCAGACTGGTCCACCAGGCCATGAAAAATTGACCCATACGTACTGATAGGCTGATATGATCAGCCTTCACCGTACTGAATGGAAATATATAATTCAACGGACCATGGACTGTCTAGACTGGCCCCATCTGTACATGAAAAATGACCCATACGTACTGATATGCTGATACGATCAGCCATTTGTACTGCCTGGATGGACCAAGGATTGTCCAGACTGGTCCATTAGGCCATGAAAAATCAACCCATACGTACTGATAGGCTGATATGATCAGCCTTATCCATACTGAATGGAAGGATTTAACTCAACGGACCATGGAATGTCTGGACAGGTCCCATCAGTACATAAAAATGACCCATACATACTAATAGGCTGATACCATCAGCCATCCGTACTGCCTGGAAGGACAAAGCATTATCCAGACTGGTCCATCAAACCATAAAAAAGTGACCCACTCATAGTGATAGGCTGATATGATCAGCCTTATCCATACTGAATGGAGGATTTAACTAAACGGACCATAGAAATTCCGGGCTGGTCCCATCAATACATGGAAAATGACCCATACGTACTGATAGGCTGATACCATCAGCCATCCGTACTGCATGGAAGGACCAAGGACTGTCCTGACTTGTCCATCAGGCCATGAAAAAACGACCCATACGTACTGATAGGCTGAAATGATCAGCCTTATCTGTACTAAATGGAAGGATTTAACTCAACGAACCATAGACTTTCCAGACTGGTCCCATCGGTACATGAAAAATGGCCCATAGTTACTGATAGGCTGATACGATCAGACATCCATACTGCCTGGATGGACCAAGGACTGTCTAGAGTGGTCCATTAGGCCATCAAAAATCGACCCATACGTACTGATAGTCTGATATGATCAGCCTTTTCCAAACTCAATGGAAGGATTTAACCCAACAGACCATGGACTGTCCGGACTGGTCCCATCAGTACAAGAAATATAACCCATACGTACTGATAGGCTGATACAATCAGCCATCTGTACTGCTTGGAAGGACCAAGGACTGTCCAGATTGGTCAATCAGGCCGTGAAAAAATTGACCATACGTACTGATAGGCTGATATGATCAGCGTTAACCGTACTGAATGGAAGGATTTAACTCAACGGACTATGGACTGTTTGGACTAATATCATCAGTACATGAAAAATGACCCATACATACTGATAGGCTGATACGATCAGCCATCTGTATTGCCTGGAAGAACCAAGGACTGTCAAGAATGGTCCATCATGCCATGAAAAATAGACCAATATGTACTGATAGGCTGATATGATCAGCCTTATCAGTAATGAATGGAAGGATTTAACTCAACGGACCATGGACTTTCCAGACTGGTCCCATCAGTACATGAAAAATTACCCATACGTACTGATAGGCTAACACGATCAGCCATCCGTCCTGCCTAGAAGGACCAAGGACTGTCCAGACTGGTCCATCAGGCCATGAAAAATCTACCCATATGTACTGATAGGCTTATATGATAAGCTTTATCCGTATTGAATGGAAGGATTTAGCTCAACCGACCATGGACTGTACGGACTGGTCTCATTAGTACATGAAAAATGACCCATACGTACTGATAGGCTGATACAATCAGCCGTCCATACTTCCTGGAAGGATTAACTCAATGGACCATGCACTGTCCGGACTGGTCCCATAAGTACATGAAAATCAACCATACATATTGATAGGCTGATACGATCAGCCATCCGTACTGCCTGGAAGGACCAAGCACTGTCCATACTGGCCCATCAGGCCAGCAAAAATCGACCCACACGTACTGATAGGTTGATATAATCAGCGTTATCCATACATAATGGAATGATTTAACTCAACAGACCGTGGACTGTCCAGACTGGTCCCATCAATACTTGAAAAATGACCCATACGTACTGATAGGCTGATAAGATTAGCCATCCTTACAGCCTAGATGGACCAAGCCCTGTCCAAACTGGTTCACCAGGCCATGAAAAATCGACCCATACGTACTGATAGGCTGATATGATCAGCCTTCAGCGTACTGAATGGAAATATATAATTCAACGGACCATGGACTGTCCAGACTGGCCCCATCAGTACATGAAAAATGACCCATACGTACTGATATGCTGATACGATCAGCCATTTGTACTGCCTGGATGGACCAATGATTGTCCAGACTGGTATATTAGGCCATGAAAAATGAACCCATACATACTGATAGGCTGATATGATCAGCCTTATCCGTACTAAATGGAAGGTAATCTCAATGGACCATGGACTGTCTGGACTGGTCCCATCAGTACATAAAAATAACCCATACATACAAATAACCTGATACGATCAGCCTTCCGTGCTGCCTGGAAGGACAAAGCATTATCCAGACTGGTCCATCAAACCATGGAAAATTGACCCACGCGTAGTGATAGGCTGATATGATCAGCCTTATCCATACTAAACGGTACATGGAATGTCCGGACTGGTCCCATCAATACATGGAAAATGACCCATATGTACTGATAGGCTGATACCATCAGCCATCCGTACTGCATGGAAGGACCAAGGACTGTCCGGACTTGTCCATCAGGCCATGAAAAATCGACCCATACGTACTGATAGGCTGATATGGTCAGCCTTATCCGTACTAAATGAAAGGATTTAACTCAACGGACCATAGACTTTCCAGACTGGTCCCATCAGTACATAAAAAACGGCCCATAGGTACTGATAGGCTGATACGATCAGACATCCATACTGCCTGGATGGACCAAGGGCTGTCTAGATTGGTTCACTAGGCCATGAAAAATCAAACCATACGTACTAATAGGCTGATATGATCATCCTTATCCGTACTGAATGGAAGGATTAACTCAATGGACCATGGACTGTCTGGACTGATCCCATTAGTAGATGAAAAATGACCCATACGTACTGATAGGCTGATACCATCAACCATCCGTACTGCCTGTACTGTCCGAACTTGTCCATCAGGCCATGAAAAATCGACCCATACGTACTCATAGGTTGATATGATCAGCCTTATCCGTGCGAAATGGAAGGATTTGACCCAACGGACCATGGACTTTCCAGACTGGTCCCATCAGTACATGAAAAATGACCCATACATACTGATAGGCTGATACAATCAGCCATCTGTATTGCCTGCAAGGACCAAGGACTGTCAAGACTGGTCCACGAGGCCATGAAAAATCGACCCATACCTATTGATAGGGTGATACGATTAGCCTTATGTGTACTGAATGGAAGGATTTAACTTAACAGACCAAGGACTGTCTGGAATGGTCCCATTAGTACATGAAAAATGACCCATATGTACTGATAGGCTGATACAATCATCCATCCGTACTGCCTGCATGGACCAATGACTATCCAGACTGGTCCATCAGGCCATGAAAAATCGACCAATATGTACTGATAGGCTGATATGATCAGCCTCATTCATACTGAATAGAAGGATTAATTCAACGGACCATGGACTGTTCGGACTGGTCTCATCAGTACATGAAAAATGACCCATACGTACTGATAGGCTGATACGATCAGCCATCCGAACTTCCTGGATGGACCAAGGACTGTCCAGACTGGTCCACTAGGCCATGAAAAATCGACCCATACGTACTAATAGTCTGATATGATCAGCCTTATCCGTACTGAATGGAAGGATTTAGCTCAACGGACCATGGACTGTCAAGACTGGTCCCATCAGTACATGAAAAATGATCCATACGTACTGATATGCTGATATGATCAGCCATTTGTACTGCCTGGAAGGACCAAGCACTGTCCAGACTTTTCCATCAGGCTATGAAAAATTTACCCACGCGTAGTGATATGCTGATATGATCAGCCTTATATGTACTAATTGGAAGGATTTGACTCAACGGACCCTCAACAGACCATGAACTTTCCAGACTGGTCCCATCAGTACATGAAAAATGACCCGTTGGTACTGATAGGCTGATACGATAAGACATTTGTACTGCCTGGATGGACCAAGGACTGTCCAGAATGTTTCATTAGGCAATGAAAAATCGACCCATACGTACTGATAGGCTGATATGATCAGCCTTATCCGTACTGAATGGAAGGATTTAACTCAGCGGACCATGGACTGTCTGGACTGGTCCCATCAGTGCATGAAAAATGACCCACATGAACTGATAGGCTGATACGATCATCCATCCGTACTGCCTGGATGGACCGAGGACTATCCAGACTGGTCCATCAGACCATGAAAAATCGACGAATACGTACTTATAGGCTGATATGATCAGCCTTATCCGTACTGAATGGAAGGATTACCTCAATGGACCATGAACTGTCTGGACTGATCCCATCAGCACATGAAAAATGACCCATACGTATTGATAGTATGATACCATCAGCCATCCGTACTACCTGGAAGGACCAAGCACTGTTCAGACTGGTCCATCAGGCAATGAAAAATCGACCCACACGTACTGATAGGCTGATATGATCTGCCTTATCCGTACATAATGGAAGGATTTAACTCAACGGACATGGACCGTCCAGACTGGTCCTATCAGTACATGAAAAATGACCCATACATACTGATAAGCTGATATGATCGTCCATCCGTATTGCAAGTATGGAACAAGGATTGTCCATAGTGGTCCATTAGGCCATGAAAAATGACCCACACGTACTGATAGGCTGATATAATCAGCCTTATCCATACATAATGGAATGATTTAGCTCAACAGACCATGGACTGTCTAGAGTGGTCCCATAAGTACATGAAAAATGACCCATACGTACTGATTGCCTGATACGACCAGCCATCCGTACAGCCTGGATGGACCAAGCCCTGTCCAGACTGGTCCACCAGGCCATGAAAATCGACCCATAGGTACTGATAGGCTGATATGATCAGCCTTCACTGTACTGAATGGAAGGATTTAACTGAACGGACCATGGACTGTCCGGACTAATATCAACCATTTGTATTGCCTGGAAGGACCAAGGACTGTCAAGACTTGTCCATGAGGCCATGAAAAATCGACCCATACGTATTGATAGGCTGATATGATCAACCTTATCTGTACTGAATGGAAGGATTTAACTCAACGGACCATGGACTGTTTGGACTGGTCCCATCAGTACATGAAAAATGACCATGGACTGTCTGGACTAAGGACTATCTAGACTGGTCCATCAGGCCATGAAAATCGACCATACGTACTGATAGGCTGATATGATCAGCTTTATCCGAACTGAATGGAAGGATTAATTCAACAGACCGTGGACTGTCCGGACTGGTCTCATCAGTACATGCAAAATGACCTGTACATATTGATAGGCTGATACGATCAGCAATCCGAACTGCCTGGATGGACCAAGGACTGTCCAGACTGGTCCACTAGGCCATGAAAAATCAACCCACACGTACGGAAAGGCTGATATGATCAGCCTTATCCGTACTGAATGGAAGGATTTAGCTCAACGGACCATGGACTGTCAAGACTGGTCTTATCAGTACATGAAAAATGATCCATACATACTGATAGGCTGATACGATCAGCCATCCGTACTGCTAGGATGGACCAAGGATTTTCCAGACTGGTCCATAAGGCCATGAAACAACGACCCATCATATGTATTGAAAGGCTGATACGATCATCAATCCGAACTGCCTCGATGGACCAAGGACTGTCTAGACTAGTCCACTAGGCCATGAAAAACCAACCCACACGTACGGATAGGCTGATATGGTCAGCCTTATCCGTACTGAATGGAAGGATTTAGCTCTACGGACCATGGACTGTCAAGACTGGTCCCATCAATACATGAAAAATGACCCATACGTACTGAAAGGCTGATACAATTAGCCATCGGTATTGCCTGGAAGGACCAAGGACTGTCAAGACTGGTCCATGAGGCCAGGAAAAATCGACCAATACGTATTGATAGGCTGATATAATCATCCTTATTTGTACTGAATGGAAGGATTTAACTCAACAGACCATGGACTGTTCAAACTGGTCCCATCAGTACATGAAAAATGACCCATATATACTGATAGGTTGATACGATCATCCATCCGTGCTGCCTGGATGGACCAAGGACTGTCCAGACTGGTCTACTAGGCCATGAAAAATCGACCAATACGTACTAATAGGCTGATATGATCAGCCTTATCCGTACTGAATGGAAGGATTAACTCAATGACTGTCCGGACTGATCCCATCAGTACATGAAAAATGACCCATACGTACTGATAGTCTGATAGCATCAGCCATCCGTACTGCCTGGAAGGACCAAGCACTGTCCAGACTGGTCCATCAGGCAATGAAAAATCAACCCACACGTACTGATAGGCTTATATGATCTGCCTTATCCGTACTTAATGGAAGGATATAACTAAATGGACCAAGGACTGTCCAGACTGGTCCTATCAGTACATGAAAAATGACCCATACATACTGATAGGCTGATACGACCAGCAATCCGTACTTAAAGGATGGATCAAGGATTGTCCAGAGTGGTCCATTAGGCCATGAAAAATCGACCCATACGTACTGATAGGCTAATATGATCAGCCTTATCCGTATTGAATGGAATGATTAATTCAACGGACCATGGACTGTCCGGACTGGTCTCATCAGTACATGAAAATCACCCATACGTACTGATAGGCTGATACGATCAGCCATCCGTACTGCTAGGATGTACCAAGGATTGTCCAGACTGGTCCACGAGTCCATGAAAAATCGACCCATACGTACTGATAGGCTGATATGATCAGCCTTATCCGTACTGAATGGAATGATTAATTCAACGGACCATGGACTGTCCGGACTGGTCTCATCAGTACATGAAAATCACCCATACGTACTGATAGGCTGATACCCTCAGCCATCCATACTGCCTAGAAGGACCAAGCACTGTCCAGACTGGTCCATCACGCCATTAAAAATCAACCCACACGTACTGATAGGCAGATATAATCTGCCTTATCCATACATAATAGAATGATTTAACTCAACAGACCATGGACTGTCCAGACTGGTCCCATCAGTACATGAAAAATGACCCATATGTACTGATAGGCTGATTCGATCAGCCATCCGTACAGCCTGGATGGACCAAGCCCAGTCCAGACTGGTCCACCAGGCCATGAAAAATCAACCCATAGGTACTGATAGGCTGTTATGATCAGCCTTCACCGTACTGTATGGAAGGATTTAACTCAACCGACCATGGACTGTCCGGACTAATATCATCAGTACATAAAAAATGACCGAAACATACTGATAGGCTGATACGATCAGCCATCTGTATTGCGTGGAAGGACCAAGGACTGTCAAGACTGGTCCATTAGACCATAAAAAATCGACCCATACGTATTGATAGGCTGATATTATCAGGCTTATCCGTACTGAATGAAAGGATTTAACTCAACTGACCATGGTCTGTCTGGACTGGTCCCATCAGTACATGAAAAATGACCCACATGTGCTGATAGGCTGATACAATCATCCATCTGTACTGCCTGGATGGACCAAGGACTATCCAGACTAGTCCATCAGGCCATGAAAAATCGACCCATACATACTGATAGGCTGATATGATCAGCCTTCACCTTACTAAACGGAAAGATTTAATTCAACGGACCTTGGACTGTCCAGACTGGTCTCATAAGTACATTATATGCTGATACAATCAGCCATCCGTACTGCCTGGATGGACCACGGACTGTCCAGACTGGTCCATTAGGCCATGAAAAATCAACCCATACGTACTAATAAGCTGATATGATCAGCCTTATCCGTACTGAATGGGAGGATTTAGCTCAACGGACCATGGCCTTTCTGGACTGATCTCATCATTACATGAAAAATGACCCATACGTATTGATATGCTGATACGATCAGCCATCCGTACTACCTGGATGGACCAAGGACTGTCCAGACTGGTCCATTAGGCCATGAAAAATCAACCCCTACGTACTGATAGGCTGATATGACCAGCCTTAACCGTACTGAATAGAAGGATTAACTCAATGGACCATGCATTGTCTGGACTGGTCCCATAAGTACATGAAAATAACCCATACGTACTAATAGGCTGATACCATCAGCCATCCGTACTGCCTAGAAGGACCAAGCACTGTCCAGACTGGGCCATCATGCAATTAAAAATTAACCCACACGTACTGATAGGCTGATATAATCAGCCTTATCCATACAGAATGGAATAATTTAACTCAACAGACCATGAACTGTCCAGAGTGGTCCCATAAGTACATGATATGCTGATATGATCAGCCATCCGTACTGCCTGGATGGACAAAGGACTGTCCAGACATAAAAAATGACCCATACATACTGATAGGCTTATACCATCAGCCATCCGTACTACTTGGAAGGACCAAGCACTGTCCAGACTTGTCCATCAGGCCATGAAAAATTGACCCACACGTACTGATAGGCTGATATGATCTGTCTTATCCATACTTAATGGAAGGATTTAACTCCACGGACCATGGACTGTGAAGACTGGTCCCATCAGTACATGAAAAATGACCCATACATACTGATAGGCTGATACTATCAGCCCTCCGTACTGCTAGGATGGACCAAGGATTGTCCATAGTGGTCCATTAGGCCATGAAAAATCTACCCATACGTACTGATAGCCTTCACCGTACTGAATAGAAAGATTTAATTCAACGGACCATAGACTGTCAAGACTGGTCCCATCAGTACATGAAAAACGACCCATACGTACTGATAGGCTGATATGATCAGCCTTCTCCGTACTAAATGGAAGGATTTAACTCAACAGACCATGGGCAGTCCATACTGGTCCCATCGGTACATGAAATATGACCTATAGGTACTGATAGGCTGATACGATCAGCCATCCGACTGCCTGGATGGACCAAGGACTGTCCAGAGTGGTCCATCAGGCCATGAAAAATTGACCCATACGTACGGATAGGATGATATGACCAACCTTAACTGTACTGAATGGAAGGATTTAACTCAACGGACCATGGACTGTCTGGACTAATCCCATCAATACATGAAAATTACCCATACGTACTTATAGACTGATACGATCAGCCATCCATCCTGCCTGGAAAGAACAAGGACTGTCCAGACTAGTCCATCAGGCCATGAAAATTCGACCCATACGTACTGATAGGCTGATATGATCAGCCTTATCCGTACTAAATGGAAGGATATAACTCAACGAACCATGGCCTGTCTGGACTGGTCTCATCAGTACATGAAAAATGACCCATACGTACTGATAGGCTGATGCGATCAGCAATCCGTACCGCATGGAAGGACCAAGGACTGTCCAGCCTTGTCCACTAGGCCATGAAAAATCGACCCATACGTACTAATAGGCTGATATGATCAGCCTTATACGTACTGAATGGAAGGATTAACTCAGTGGACCATTGACTTTCCGGACTGGTCCCATCAGTACATAAAAATGACCCATACGTAGTGATAGGATGATACCATCAGCCATCCGTACTGCCTGGAAGGACCAAGCACTGTCTAGACTGGTCCATCAAGCCATTAAAAATCGACCCACACATACTGATAGGCTGATATGATCATCCTTATCCGTACTGAAAGGAATGATGTAACTCAACGGACCATGGACTGTCTAGACTGGTCCCATCAGTTCATGAAAAATTACCCATATGTACTGATAAGCTGATACGATCAGCCATCCGTACAGCCTGGATGGACCAAGCACTGGCCAAAATGGTTCACTAGGCCATAAAAACCGCCCATAAGTACTGATAGGCTGATATGATCAGCCTTCAACGTAATGAATGGAAAGATATAATTCAACAGACCATGGACTGTCCAGACTTGTCCCATCAGTACATAAAAAATGACCCATACGTACTGATATGCTGATATGATCAGCCATTCGTACTGCCTGGATGGACCAAGGACTGTCCAGACTGGTCCACTAGGCCATGAAAAATCGCCCCATAAGTACTAATAGGCTGATATGATCATCCTTATCCGTACTGAATGGAAGGATTAACTCAATGGACCATGGACTTTCCGGACTGGTCCCATCAGTACATAAAAAATGACCCAGACATACTGATAGGCTGATACCATTAGCCATCCATACTGCCTGGAAGGACCAAGCACTGTCCAGACTGTTCCATCAAGCCATGAAAAATCGACCCACACGTACTGATAGGCTGATATGATCTGCCTAATCAATACTTAATAGAAGGATTTAACTCAACGGACCATGGACTGTCAAGACTGGTCCCATCAGTACATGAAAAATGACCCATACATACTGATATGCTGATACGATCAGCCCTCCGTACTGCTAGGATGGACCAAGGATTGTCCATAGTGGTCCATTAGGCCATGAAAAATCAATCCATACGTACTGATACGATGATATGATCATCCTTAATCATACTGAATGGAAGGATTTAACTCAACGGACCATGGACTGTACGGACTTGTCCCATCAGTACATGAAAATTACCCATATGTACTGATAGGCTGATACCATCAGCCATCCGTACTACCTGGAAGGACCAAGGACTTGCCAGACTGGTCCTTCAGGCCTTGAAAAATCGATCCATACGTACTGATAGGCTGATATTATCAGCCTTATCCGTACTAAATGGAAGGATTTAGCTCAACAGACCATGGTCTGTCCGGACTGATCTCATCAGTACATGAAAAATGACCCATACGTACTGATAGGCTGATACAAACAGCCATCCGTACTGCCTGGATGGACCAACGACTGTCCAGACTGGTCCACTAGGCCATGAAAAATCGACCCATACGTACTAATAGGCTGATATGATCAGCCTTATCCGTATTGAATGGAAGGATTAACTCAATGGACCATGGACTTTCCGGACTGGTCCCATCAGTCTATAAAAAATGACCCATACGTACTGATAGGCTGATACCATTAGCCATCCGTACTGCCTGGAAGGACCAAGCACTGTCCAGACTGGTCCATCAGGCCATGAAAAATCGACCCACACGTACTATAGGCTGATATGATCTGCCTTATACATACTTAATAGAAGGATTTAACTCAATGGACCATGGACTGTCAAGACTGGTCCCATCAGTACATGAAAAATGACCCATACATACTGATAGGCTGATACGATCAGCCCTCCGTACTGCTAGGATGGACCAACGATTGTCCATAGTGGTCCATTAGGCCATGAAAAATCAATCCATACGTACTGATAGGATGATATGATCATCCTTATCCATACTGAATGGAAGGATTTAACTCAACGGACCATGGACTGTACGGACTTGTCCCATCAGTACATGAAAAATGACCCATACGTACTGATAGGCTGATACCATCAGCCATCCGTACTACTTGGAAGGACCAAGGACTGTCCAGACTGGTCCATCAGGACTTGAAAAATCGACCCATACGTACTGATAGCCTGATATGATCAGCCTTATCTGTACTAAATGGAAGGATTTAGCTCAACAGACCATGGCCTGTCCGGACTGGTCTCATCAGTACATGAAGAATCGACCCATACGTACTAATAGGCTGATATGATCAGCCTTATCCGTACTGAATGGAAGGATTAACTCAATGGACCATGGACTTTCCGGACTGGTCCCATCAGTACATAAGAAATGACCCATACATACTGATAGGCTTATACCATCAGCCATTCGTACTGCCTGGAAGGACCAAGCACTGTCCAGACTTGTCCATCAGGCCATGAAAAATCGACCCACACGTACTGATAGGCTGATATGATCTGTCTTATCCATACTTAATGGAAGGATTTAACTCCATGGACCATGGACTGTCAAGACTGGTCCTATCAGTACATGAAAAATGACCCATACATACTGATAGGCTGATACGATCAGCCCTCCGTACTGCTAGGATGGACCAAGGTGTGTCCATAGTGGTCCATTAGGCCATGAAAAATCTACCCATACGTATTGATAGCCTTCACCGTACTGAATGGAAAGATTTAATTCAACGGACCATAGACTGTCCAGACTGGTCCCATCAGTACATGAAAAATGACCCATAAGTACTGTTATGCTGATACAATCAGCCATCCGTACTGCCTGGATGGACCAAGGGCTGTCCAGACTGGTCCATTTTTCGCTGAAAAATCAACCCATACGTACTGATAGGCTGATATGATCAGCCTTCTCCGTACTAAATGGAAGGATTTAATTCAACAGACCATGGGCAGTCCATACTGGTCCTATCGGTACATGAAATATTACCTATAGGTACTGATAGGCTGATACGATCAGCCCTCCGTACTGCATGGATGGACCAAGGACTGTCCAGAGTGGTCCATCAGGCTATGAAAAATCGACCCATACGTACTGATAGGATGATATGACCAGCCTTAACTGTACTGAATGGAAGGATTTAACTCAACGGACCATGGACTGTCCAGACTAATCCCATCAGTACATGAAAAATTAATCATATGTACTGATAGACTGATACGATCAGCCATCCATCCTGCCTGGAAAGAACAAGGACTGTCCAGACTGGTCCATCAGGCCATGAAAATTTGCCCATACGTACTGATAGGCTGATCATATCAGCCTTATCCGTACTAAATGGAAGGATTTAACTCAACGGACCATGGCCTGTCTGGACTGGTCTCATCAGTACATGAAAAATGACCCATACGTACTGATAGGCTTATGCGATATAGCCATCCGTACCGCATGGAAGGACCAAAGACTGTCCAGACTGGTCCACTAGGCCATGAAAAATCGACCCATACGTACTAATAGGCTGATATGATCAGCCTTATCTGTACTGAATGGAAGGATTAACTCAATGGACCATTGACTTTCTGGACTGGTCCAATCAGTACATAAAAAATGACCCATACGTATTGATAGGCTTATACCATAGCCATTCGTACTGCCTGGAAGGACCAAGCACTGTCCAGACTTGCCCATCTGCTCATGAAAAATCGACCCACACGTACTGATAGTCTGATATGATCTGCCTTATCAATAGTTGATGGAAGGATTTAACTCAATGGACAATGGACTGTTTAGACTGGTCCCATCAGTACATGAAAAATGACCCATACGTAGTGATAGGCTGATACGGTCAGCCATCCGTACAGCCTGGATGGACCAAGCACTGCCCAGACTGGTTCACTAGGCATTAAAAAAACGCCCATACGTACTAATAGGCTGATATGATCAACCTTCAACGTAATGAATGGAAAGATATAATTCAAAAGACCATGGACTGTCCAGACTTTTCCCATCAGTACATGAAAAATGACCCATAGGTACTGATATGCTGATATGATCAGCCATTGGTACTGCCTGGATGGACCGAGGACTGTCCAGACTGGTCCACAAGGCCATGAAAAATTGACCCATACGTACTAATAGGCTGATATGAGCAGCCTTATCCGTACTGAATGGAAGGATTAACTCAATGGACCATTGACTTTCCGGACTGGTCCCATCAGTACATAAAAAATGACCCATACGTACTGATAGGCTTATACCATCAGCCATTCGTACTGCCTGGAAGGACCAAGCACTGTCCAGACTTGTCCATCAGCTCATGAAAAATTGACCCACACGTACTGATAGTGTTATATGATCTGCCTTATCAATACTTAATGGAAGGATTTAACTCAATGGACAATGGACTGTCTAGACTGGTCCCATCAGTACATGAAAAATGACCCATACGTACTGATAGGCTGATACGATCAGCCATCTGTACAGCCTGGATGGACCAAGCACTGGCCAGACTGGTTCACTAGGCATTAAAAAAACGCCCATACGTACTGATAGGCTGATATGATCAGCCTTCAACGTAATGAATGGAAAGATTTAATTCAACAGACCATGGACTGTCCAGACTTGTCCCATCAGTACATGAAAAATGACCCATACGTACTGATATGCTGATATGATCAGCCATTCGTACTGCCTGGATGGACCAAGGACTGTCCAGACTGGTCCACAAGGCCATGAAAAATTGCCCCATACGTACTAATAGGCTGATATGATCAGCCTAGTCCGTACTGAATGGAAGGATTAGCTCAATGGACCATTGACTTTCCGGATTGGTCCCATCAGTACATAAAAAATGACCCATACGTACTGATAGGCTGATACCATTAGGCATCCGTACTGCCTAGAAGGACCAAGCACTGTCCAGACTGTTCCATCAGGCCATGAAAAATCAATCAATACGTACTGATAGGCTGATATGATCTCCCTTATCCATACTGAATGGAAGGATTTAACTCAACGGACCATGGACTGTACGGACTTGTCCCATCAGTACAT
>MU106545.1:52560-73251 GCA_012274485.2 Sinapis alba
ACTGTCCAGACTGGTCCATCAGGCCATGAAAAATTGACCCACACGTACTGATAGGCTGATATGATCTGCCTTATCCATACTTAATAGAAGGATTTAACTCAACGAACCATGGACTGTCAAGACTGGTCCCATCAGTACATGAAAAATGACCCATACATACTGATAGGCTGATACGATCAGCCCTCCGTACTCCTAGGATGGACCAAGGATTGTCCATAGTGGTCCATTAGTCCATGAAAAATCAATCCATACGTACTGATAGGATGATATAATAAGCCTTATCCATCCTGAATGGAAGGATTTAACTCAACGGACCATGGACTGTACGGACTTGTCCCATCAGTACATGAAAAATGACCCATACGTACTGATAGGCTGATACCATCAGACATCCGTACTACCTGGAAGGACCAAGGACTGTCCAAACTGGTCCATCAGGCCTTGAAAAATCGACCCATACGTACTGATAGGCTGATATTATCAGCCTTATCCGTACTAAATGGAAGGATTTAGCTCAAGAGACAATGGCCTGTCCGGACTGGTCTAACTAGTACATGAAAAATGACCCATACGTACTAATAGGCTGATACGATCAGCCATCCGTACTGCCTGGGTGGACCAACGACTGTCCAGACTGGTCCACTAGGCCATGAAAAATCGACCCATACGTACTAATAAGCTGATATGATCAGCCTTATCCGTACTGAATGGAAGGATTAACTCAATGGACCATGGACTTTCCGGACTGGTCCCATCAGTATATAAAAAATGACCCATACGTACTGATAGGCTGATACCATTAGCCATCCGTACTGCCTGGAAGGACCAAGCACTGTCCAGACTGTTCCATCAGGCCACGAAAAATCGACCCACACGTACTGATAGGCTGATATGATCTCCCTTATCCATACTTAATAGAAGGATTTAACTCAACGGATCATGGACTGTCAAGACTGGTCCCATCAGTACATGAAAAATGACCTATACATACTGATAGGCTGATACGGTCAGCCCTCTGTACTGCTAGGATGGACCAAGTATTGTCCATAGTGGTCCATTAGGCCATGAAAAATCAATCATTACGTACTGATATGATGATATGATCATCCTTATCCATACTGAATGGAAGGATTTAACTCAACGGACCATGGACTGTACGGACTTGTCCTATCAGTACATAAAAAGTGACCCATACATACTGATAGGCTGATACCATCAGCCATACTTACTACCTGGAAGGACCAAGGACTGTCCAGACTGGTCCATCAGACCTTGAAAAATCGACCCATACGTACTGATAGGCTGATATGATCAGCCTTATCCGTACTAAATGGAAGGATTTAGCTCAACAAACCATGGCCTGTCCGGACTGGTCTCATCAGTACATGAAAAATGACCTATACGTACTAATAGGCTGATACGAACAGCCATCCGTACTGCCTGGATGGACCAACGACTGTCCAGACTGGTCCACTAGGCCATGAAAAATCGACCCATATGTACTTATAGGCTGATATGATCAGCCTTATCCGTACTGAATGGAAGGATTAACTCAATGGACCATGGACTTTCCGGACTGGTCCCATCAGTACATAAAAAATGACCCATACTTATTGATAGGCTGATACCATTAGCCATCCGTACTGCCTGGAAGGACCAAGCACTGTCCAGACTGGTCCATCAGGCCATGTAAAATCGACCCACACGTACTGATAGGCTGATATGATCTGCCTTATCCATACTTAATAGAAGGATTTAGGGATCAACTCAATGGACCATGCATTGTCCAGACTGGTCCCATTAGTACATGAAAATGACCCATACGTACTGATAGGCTGATACCATCAGTCATCCGTACTGCCTGGAAGGACCAAGCATTGTTCAGAATGTTCCATCAGGCAATGAAAAATCGACCCAAACGTACTGATAGGTTACTATGATCTGCCTTATGCGTACTTAATGGAAGGATTTAACTCAAAGAACCATGGTCTTGCAAGACTGGTCCCATCAGTACATGAAAATGACACATACATACTGATAGGCTTATATGATCAGCCATCCGTATTGCCTAGAAAAACCAATGACTGCAAGACTGGTCCATCATGCCATGAAAAATAGACCAATATGTACTAATAGGCTGATATGATCAGACTTATCAGTATTGAATGGAAGGATTTAACTTAACGGACCATGGACTGTTTGGACTGGTCCCATCAGCACATGAAAAATGACCCATACATAGTGATAGGCTGATACAATCATCCATCTGTACTGCCTGGATGGACCAAGGACTGTCTAGACAGGTCCCTTAGGCCATGAAAAATCGACCCATACGTACTGATAGGCTGATATGATCTGCCTTATCCGTACTTAATGGAAGGATTTAACTCAACGGACCATGGACTGTCAAGACTTGTCCTATCATTACATGAAAAATCGACCCACACGTACTGATAGGCTGATATGATCTCCCTTATCCATACTTAATAGAAGGATTTAACTCAACGGACCATGGACTGTCAAGACTGGTCCCATCAGTACATGAAAAATGACCTATACATACTGATAGGCTGATACGATCAGCCCTCCGTACTGCTAGGATGGACCAAGTATTGTCCATAGTGGTCCATTAGGCCATGAAAAATCAATCCTTACGTACTGATAGGATGATATGATCATCCTTATCCATACTGAATGGAAGGATTTAACTCAACGGACCATGGACTGTACGGACTTGTCCCATCAGTACATAAAAAATGACCCATACATACTGATAGGCTGATACCATCAGCCATCCTTACTACCTGGAAGGACCAAGGACTGTCCAGACTGGTCCATCAGACCTTGAAAAATCGACCCATACGTACTGATAGGCTGATATGATCAGCCTTATCCGTACTAAATGGAAGGATTTAGCTCAACAAACCATGGCCTGTCCGGACTGGTCTCATCAGTACATGAAAAATGACCTATACGTACTGATAGGCTGATACGAACAGCCATCCGTACTGCCTGGATGGACCAACGACTGTCCAGACTGGTCCACTAGGCCATGAAAAATCGACCCATATGTACTTATAGGCTGATATGATCAGCCTTATCTGTACTGAATGGAAGGATTAACTCAATGGACCATGGACTTTCCGGACTGGTCCCATCAGTACATAAAAAATGACCCATACTTATTGATAGGCTGATACCATTAGCCATCCGTACTGCCTGGAAGGACCAAGCACTGTCCAGACTGGTCCATCAGGCCATGAAAAATCGACCCACACGTACTGATAGGCTGATATGATCTGCCTTATCCATACTTAATAGAAGGATTTAGGGATTAACTCAATGGACCATGCATTGTCCAGACTGGTCCCATTAGTACATGAAAATGACCCATACGTACTGATAGGCTGATACCATCAGTCATCCGTACTGCCTGGAAGGACCAAGCATTGTTCAGAATGTTCCATCAGGCAATGAAAAATCGACCCAAACGTACTGATAGGCTACTATGATCTGCCTTATGCGTACTTAATGGAAGGATTTAACTCAAAGAACCATGGACTCGCAAGACTGGTCCCATCAGTACATGAAAATGACACATACATACTGATAGGCTTATATGATCAGCCATCCGTATTGCCTAGAAAAACCAATGACTGCAAGACTGGTCCATCATGCCATGAAAAATAGACCAATATGTACTAATAGGCTGATATGATCAGACTTATCAGTATTGAATGGAAGGATTTAACTTAACGGACCATGGACTGTTTGGACTGGTCCCATCAGCAAATGAAAAATGACCCATACATAGTGATAGGATGATACAATCATCCATCTGTACTGCCTGGATGGACCAAGGACTGTCTAGACTGGTCCCTTAGGCCATGAAAAATCGACCCATACGTACTGATAGGCTGATATGATCTACCTTATCCGTACTTAATGGAAGGATTTAACTCAACGGACCATGGACTGTCAAGACTTGTCCTATCATTACATGAAAAATGACCCATACGTACTGATAGGCTGATACGATCAACCATCCGTATTGCCTGGAAGAACCAATGACTGTCAAGACTGGTCCATCATGCCATGAAAATAGACCAATATGTACTAATAGGTTGATATGATCAGCCTTAACCGTACTGATGGAAGGATTAAACCCAACGGACCATGGACTATCCGAACTAATCCCATCAGTACATGAAAAATTACCCATACGTACTGATAGGCTGATACGATCAGCCATCGGTCCTGCCTGGAAGGACCAAAGACTGTCCAGACTAGTCCATCAGGCCATAAAAAATCGACCCATACGTACTCATAGGCTAATATGATCAGCCTTATCCGTACTGAATGGAAGGATTTAGCTCAACGGACCATGGATTGTCCGGACTGGTTCCATCAGTACATAAAATATGACCTATACGTACTGATAGGATGATACAATCAGCCATCCGTACTTCCTGGAAGGACCAAGCACTGTCCAGACTGGTCCATCAGGCCATGAAAAATCGACCCACACGTACTGATAGGCTGATATGATCTGCCTTATCCATACTTAATAGAAGGATTTAGGGATTAACTCAATGGACCATGCACTGTCCAGACTGGTCCCATTAGTACATGAAAATGACCCATACGTACTGATAGGCTGATACCATCAGTCATCCGTACTGCCTGGAAGGACCAAGCATTGTTCAGAATGTTCCATCAGGCAATGAAAAATCGACCCACACGTACTGATAGGCTACTATGATCTGCCTTATGCGTACTTAATGGAAGGATTTAACTCAAAGAACCATGGACTCGCAAGACTGGTCCCATCAGTACATGAAAATGACACATACCTACTGATAGGCTTATATGATCAACCATCCGTATTGCCTAGAAAAACCAATGACTGCAAGACTGGTCCATCATGCCATGAAAAATAGACCAATATGTACTAATAGGCTGATATGATCAGACTTATCAGTATTGAATGGAAGGATTTAACTTAACAGACCATGGACTGTTTGGACTGGTCCCATCAGCACATGAAAAATGACCCATACATAGTGATAGGATGATACAATCATCCATCTGTACTGCCTGGATGGACCAAGGACTGTCTAGACTGGTCCCTTAGGCCATGAAAAATCGACCCTTACGTACTGATAGGCTGATATGATCTGCCTTATCCGTACTTAATGGAAGGATTTAACTCAACGGACCATGGACTGTCAAGACTTGTCCTATCATTACATGAAAAATGACCCATACGTACTGATAGGCTGATACGATCAGCCATCCGTATTGCCTGGAAGAACCAATGACTGTCAAGACTGGTCCATCATGCCATGAAAAATAGACCAATATGTACTAATAGGCTGATATGATCAGCCTTATCAGTACTGAATGGAAAGGATTTAACTTAACGGACCATGAACTGTCTGGACTGGTCCCATCAGCACATGAGAAATGACCCATACGTAGTGATAGGCTGATACAATCATCCATCCGTACTGCCTGGATGGACCAAGGACTGTCCAGACTGGTCCATTAGGCCATGAAAAATCGACCCATACGTACTGATAGGCTTATATGATCTGCCTGATCCGTACTTAATGGAAGGATTTAACTCAACGGACCATGGACTATCCAAACTAATCCCATTATAGTACATGAAAAATTACCCATACGTACTGATAGGCTAATACGATCAGTCATCCGTCCTGCCTAGAAGGACCAAGGACTGTCCAGACTTGTCCATCAGGCCATGACAAATCGACCCATACGTACTTATAGGCTGATATGATCAGCCGTAACCGTACTGAATGAAAGGATTTAACTCAATGGAGCATGGACTATCCAGACTAATCTATCAGTACATGAATAATTACCCATACGTACTGATAGGCTGATACGATCAGCCATCCGTCCTGCCTGGAAAGACCAAGGACTGTCCAGAGTTGTCCATAAAGCCATGAAAAATGACCCATACGCACTGATAGGCTGATATGATCAGCCTTAAACGTACTAAATGGAAGGATTTAACTCAACGGACCATGGACTATCAAGACTAATCCCATTAGTACATGATAAATTACCCATACGTACTGATAGGCTGATACGATCAGCCATCGGTCGTGCCTGGAAGGACCAAAGACTGTCCAGACTGGTCCATCAGGCCATAAAAAATCGACCCATACGTACTCATAGGCTAATATGATCAGCCTTATCCGTACTGAATGGAAGGATTTAGCTCAACGGACCATGGACTGTCCGGACTGGTTCCATCAGTACATAAAAAATGAACTATACGTACTGATAGGATGATACAATCAGCCATCCGTACTTCCTGGAAGGACCAAGCACTGTCCAGACTGGTCCATCAGGCCATAAAAAAATGGACCCACGCATATTGATAGGCTGATATGATCAGCCTTATCCATACTGAATGGAAGGATTTAGCTCAACGGACCATGGACTGTCTGTACTGGTCTCATCAGTACATGAAAAATGATCCATATGTACAGATAGGCTGATACGATAAGCCATCCGTACTGCCTAGATGGACCAAGGACTGTCCAGACTGGTCCGCTAGGCCATGAAAGTCGGCCCATACATACTAATATGCTGATACGATCAGCTGTAACCGTACTGAATGAAAGGATTTAACTCAACGGACCATGGACTATCCAGACTAATTTATCAGTACATGAAAAATTACCCATACGTACTGATAGGCTGATACGATCAGCCATCCGTCTTGCCTGGAAAGACCAAGGAGTGTCCAGAGTTGTCCATAAGGCCATGAAAAATTGACCCATACGTACTGATAGGCTGATATGATCAGCCTTAACCGTACTGATGGAAGGATTTAACTCAACGGACCATGGACTATCCGGACTAATCCCATCAGTACATGAAAAATTCCCCATACGTACTGATAGGCTGATACGATCAGCCATCGGTCCTGCCTGGAAGGACCAAAGACTGTCCAGACTAGTCCAGCAGGCCATAAAAAATCGACCCATACGTACTCATAGGCTAATATGATCAGCCTTATCCGTACTGAATGGAAGGATTTAGCTCAACGGACCATGGACTGTCCGGACTGGTTCCATCAGTACATAAAAAATGACCTATACGTACTGATAGGATGATACAATCAGCCATCCGTACTTACTGGAAGGACCAAGCACTGTCCAGACTGGTCCATCAGGCCATAAAAAAAATGGACCCACGCATATTGATAGGCTGATATGATCAGCCTTATCCATACTGAATGGAAGGATTTAGCTCAACGGACCATGGTCTGTCTATACTGGTCTCATCAGTACATGAAAAATGATCCATATGTACAGATAGGCTGATACGATAAGCCATCCGTACTGCCTGGATGGACCAAGGACTGTCCAGACTGGTCCGCTAGGCCATGAAAGTCGGCCCATACGTACTAATATGCTGATACGATCAGCCGTAACCGTACTGAATGAAAGGATTTAACTCAACGGACCATGGACAGTCCGGACTGGTCCCATCAGTAAATGAAAAATGACCCATACGTACTGATGGGCTGATACCACCAGCCATCTGCACTGCCTGGAAGGGCCAAGCACTGTCCAGACTGGTCCATCAAGCCATGAAAATTCGACCCATACGTACTGATAGGCTGATATGATCAGCCTTAACCGTACTGAACGGAAGGACTTAACTCAACGGAGCAAGGACAGTCCAGACTGGTCCCACCTGTACAGGAAAAATGACCCATACGTACTGATGATTGTTGCGATCAGCCATCCGTACTGCCTGGATGGACTGTCCAGACTGTTTCATAAGGCCATGAAAAATCTACCCAAACGTACTGATAGGCTAAAATGATCAACCTTATCTATACTGAATGGAAAGATTTAACTCAACGGATCATGGACTGTCTAGACTGGTCCCATCAGTACATGAAAAATGACCCATACGTACTGATAGGCTGATACGATCAGCCTTATCCGTACTAAATGGAAGGATTTAACTAAACGGACCGTGGTCATTCTAGACTGGTCCTATCAGTACGTGAAAATGACCCATAGGTACTGATAGGCTGATACGATCAGAGATCCGTACTAACTGGATGGACCAAGGACAGTCTAGAGTGGTCCATCAGGCCATAAAAAATCAACCCATAATTTCTAATAGGCTGATATGATCAGCCTTAACAGTACTTAATTGAAGGATTTAACTAAACGAACCATGGACTGTCCAGACTAATATCATCAGTACATGAAAAATAACCATTACGTACTGATAGGCTGATACGATCAGCCATCCGTATTGTTTGTAAAAACCAATGACTGTCAAGACTGGTCCATCATGCCATGAAAAATAGACCAATATGTACTGATAGGCTGATATGATCAGCCTTATCAGTATTGAATGGAAGGATTTAAGTTAACGGACCATGGACTGTCTGGACTGGTCCCATCAGCAAATGAAAAATGACCCATACGTAGTGATAGGCTGATACAATCATCCATCCGTCCTGCCTGGATGGACCAAGGACTGTCCAGACTGGTCCATTAGGCCATGAAAAATCGACCGATAAGTACTGATAGGATGATATGATCTTCCTTATCCGCAGTTAATGGAAGGATTTAACTCAACGGACCCTGGACTGTTAAGACTTGTCCTATCATTACATGAAAAATGACCCATACGTACTGATAGGCTGATACGATCAGCCATTCATATTGCCTGGAAAAACCAAGGACTGTCAAGACTGGTCCATCATGCCATAAAAAAATAGACCAATATGTACTGATAGGCTGATATGATCATCCTTATCAGTACTGAATGGAAGGGTTTAACTTAACGGACCATGGACTGTCTGGACTGGTCCCATAAACACATGAAGAATGACCCATACATAGTGATAGGCTGATACAATCATCCATCCGTACTGCCTAGATGGACCATGGACTGTCCAGACTGGTCCATTAGGCCATGAAAAATCGACCCATACGTACTGATAGGCTGATATGGTTTGCCTTATCCGTACTTAATGGAAGGGTTTAGCTCAACGGACCATGGACTATCCAAACTAATCCATCAGTACATGAAAAATTACCCATATGTACTGATAGGCTAATACGATCAGCCATCCGTCCTGCCTAGAAGGACCNTGATACAATCATCCATCCGTACTGCCTAGATGGACCATGGACTGTCCAGACTGGTCCATTAGGCCATGAAAAATCGACCCATACGTACTGATAGGCTGATATGGTTTGCCTTATCCGTACTTAATGGAAGGATTTAGCTCAACGGACCATGGACTATCCGAACTAATCCATCAGTACATGAAAAATTACCCATACGTACTGATAGGCTAATACGATCAGCCATCCGTCCTGCCTAGAAGGACCAAGGACTGTCAAGACTAGTCCATCAGGCCATGAAAAATCGACCTATACAGACTGATAGGCTGATATGATCAGCTTTATCCATACTGAATGGAAGGATTTAGCTCCACGGACCATGGACTGTACGGACTGGTATCGTCAGTACATGAAAAATGACCCATACGTACTGATAGGCTGATACGATAAGCCATTTGTACTGCCTGGAAGGACCAAGCACTGTTCAGAATGGTCCATCAGGCCATGAAAAATCAACCCACACGTACTGAAAGGCTGATATGATCAGCCTTATCCGTACTAAATAGAAGGATTTAGCTCAACGGACCATGGACTGTACGGACTGGTCCCACCAGTACATGAAAAATGACCCATACGTACTGATAGGCTGATACAATCAGCCGTCGGTACTGCCTGGAAGAATTAACTCAATGGACCATGCACTGTCCGGGCTCGTCCCATAAGTACATGAAAATCACCCATACAAATTGATAGGCTGATACGATCAGCCATCCGTACCGCCTAGAAGGACCAAGCACTGTCCATACTGGTCCATCAGGCCATGAAAAATCGAGCCACACGTACTGATAGGTTGATATAATCAGCCTTATCCATAGAAAATGGAATGATTTACCTCAACAGACGGTGGACTGTCAAGACTGGTCCCATTAGTACTTGAAAAATGACCCATACGTACTGATATGCTGATACGATCAGCCATCCGTACAGCCTAGATGGACCAAGCCCTTTCCAGACTGGTCCACCAGGCCATGAAAATCAACCGATACGTACTGATAGGCTGATATGATCAGCCTTCACCGTACTGAATGGAAATATATAATTCAACGGACCATGGACTGTCCAGACTGACCCCATCAGTACATGAAAAATGACCCATACGTACTGATATGCTGATATGATCAGCCATTTGTACTGCCTAGATGGACCAAGGATTGTCCAGACTGGTCCATTAGGCCATGAAAAATCAACCCATACGTACTGATAGGCTGATATGATCAGCCTTATCCATACTGAATGGAAGGATTTAACTCAACGGACCATGGAATGTCTGGACAGGTCCCATCAATACATGGAAAATGACCCATACGTACTGCTAGGATGATACCATCAGCCATCCATACTGCATGGAAGGACAAGGGATTGTCCGGACTTGTCCATCTGGCCATGAAAAATCGACCCATACGTACTGATAGGCTGATATGATCAGCCTTATCCATACTAAATGGAAGGATTTAACTCAACGGACCATAGACTTTCCAGACTGGTCCCATCAGTACATGAAAAATGACCCATAGGTACTGATAGGCTGATACGATCAGACATCCATACTGCCTGGATGGGCCAAGCACTGTCCAGACTGGTCCATCATGCCATGAAAAATCAACCCATACGTACTGATAGGCTGATATGATCAGCCTTATCCATACTGAATGGAAGGATTTAACTCAACGGACCATGGAATGTCTGGACAGGTCTCATCAATACATGGAAAATGACCCATACGTACTGCTAGGATGATACCATCAGCCATCCATACTGCATGGAAGGACAAGGGACTGTCCGGACTTGTCCATCTGGCCATGAAAAATCGACCCATACGTACTGATAGGCTGATATGATCAGCCTTATCCATACTAACAGGAAGGATTTAACTCAACGGACCATAGACTTTCCAGACTGGTCCCATCAGTACATGAAAAATGACCCATAGGTACTGATAGGCTGATACGATCAGACATCCATACTGCCTGGATGGGCCAAGCACTGTCCAGACTGGTCCATCAAGCCATGAAAAGTTGACCCATACGTACTGATAGGCTGATATGATCAGCCTTAACCATACTAAATGGAAGGATTTAACTCAACGGACCATAGACTTTCCAGACTGGTCCCATCAGTACATGAAAAATGACCCATACGTACTGATAGGCTGATACGATCAGCCATCCGTACTGCTAGGATGGACCAAGGATTGTCTGGACTGGTCCATCAGGCCATGAAAAATCAACCCATACGTACTGATAGGTTGATATGATCAGCCTTATCCGTACTAAATGGAAGGATTTAACTAAACGGACCGTGGTCATTCTAGACTGGGTCCTATAAGTACGTGAAAATGACCCATAGGTACTGATAGGCTGATACGATCAGACATCCGTACTAAATGGATGGACCAAGGACAATCTAGAGTGGTCAATCAGGCCATAAAAAATCAACCCATAAGTTCTAATAGGCTGATATGATCATCCTTAACAGTACTGAATAGAAGGATTTAACTAAACGAACCATGGACTGTCCGGACTAATATCATCACTACATGAAAAATGACCATTACGTACTGATAGGCTGATACGATCAGCCATCCGTATTGCCTGTACAAACCAATGACTTTCAAGACTGGTCCATCATGCCATGAAAAATAGACCAATATGTACTGATAGGCTGATATGATCAGCCTTATCAGTATTAAATGGAAGGATTTAAGTTAACGGACCATGGACTGTCTGGACTGGTCCCATCAGCACATGAAAAATGACCCATACGTAGTGATAGGCTGATACAATCATCCATCCGTACTGCCTGGATGGACCAAGGACTGTCCAGTCTGGTCCATTAAACCATGAAAAATCGACCGATAAGTACTGATAGGATGATATGATCTGCCTTATCCGTACTTAATGGAATGATTTAACTCAACGGACCATGGACTGTTAAGACTTGTCCTATCATTACATGAAAAATGACCAATACGTACTGATAGGATGATACGATCAGCCATCCGTATTGCCTTGAAAAACCAAGGACTGTCAAGACTGGTCCATCATGCCATAAAAAATAGACCAATATGTACTGATAGGCTGATATGATCAGCCTTATCAGTACTGAATGGAAGGATTTAACTTAACGGACCATGGACTGTCTGGACTGGTCCCATCAACACATGAAGAATGACCCATACGTAGTGATAGGCTGATACAATCATCCAACCGTACTGCATGGATGGACCAAGGACTGTCCAGACTGGTCCATTAGGCCATGAAAAGTCGACCCATATGTACTGATAGGCTGATATGATATGCCTTATCCGTACTTAATGGAAGGATTTTACTCAACGGACCATGGACTATCCGAACTAATCCCATTAGTACATGAAAAATTACCCATACATACTGATAGGCTAATACAATCAGCCATCCGTCCTGCCTAGAAGGACCAAGGACTGTCCAGACTGGTCCATCAGGCGATGAAAAATCGACCTATAAGTACTGATAGGCTGATATGATCAGCTTTATCCGTACTGAATAGAAGGATTGAGCTCAACGGACTGGTCTCATTAGTACATGAAAAATGACCATACGTACTGATAGGCTGATACAATCAGCCGTCGGTATTGCCTGGAAGAATTAACTCAATGGACCATGTACTGTCCGGACTGGTCACATAAGGACATGAAAATCACCCATACATATTGATAGGCTGATACGATCAGCCATCCGTACTGCCTGGAAGGACCAAGCACTGTCCATACTGGTCCATCAGGCCATGAAAAATCGACCCACACGTACTGATAGGTTGATATAATCAGCCTTATCCAAACTCAATGGAAGGATTTAACCCAACGGACCATGGACTGTTTGGACTGGTCCCATCAGTACAAGAAAAATAACAAATACGTACTGATAGGCTGATACAATCAACCATCTGTACTGCTTGGAAGGACCAAGGACTGTCCAGATTGGTCCATCAGGCCGTGAAACAATTGACCCATACATACTGATAGGCTGATATGATCAGCGTTAACCGTACTGAATGAAAGGATTTAACTCAACGGACCATGGACTGTTCGGACTAATATCATCAGTACATGAAAAATGACCCATACATACTGATAGGCTGATACGATCAGCCATTTGTATTGCCTGGAAGGACCATGGACTGTCAAGACTGGTCCATGAGGCCATGAAAAATCGACCCATACGTATTGATAGGCTGATATGATCAGCCTTATCCGTACTGAATGGAAGGATTTAACTCAACAGACCATGGACTGTCCGAACTGGTCCTATCAGTACATGAAAAATGACCCATACATACTGTTAGGCTGATACGATCAGCCATCCGTACTGCAAGGATGAGACAAGGATTGTCCAGAGTGTTCCATTAGGCTATGAAAAATCGACCCATACGTACTGATAGGCTGATATGATCAGCCTTCACCATACTGAATAGAAAGATTTAATTCAACGGACCATGGGCTGTCCAGACTGGTCCCATCAGTACATGAAAAATGACCCATACGTATTTATATGATGATACAATCAGCCATCCGTACTACCTGGATGGACCAACGACTGTCCAGACTGGTCCATTAGGCCATGAAAAATCAACCCCTACGTACTGATATGCTGATATGATTAACCTTATCTGGATTGAATAGAAGGATTAACTCAATGGACCTTGCACTGTCCAGGCTGGTCCCATAAGTACATGAAAATAACCCATACGTACTGATAGGCTGATACAATCAGCCATCCGTACTGCCTTGAAGGACCAAGCACTGTCCAAACTGGTCCAACAGGCTATTAAAAATCGACCCACACGTACTGATAGGCTGATATAATCAGCCTTATCCATACAAAATGGAATGATTTAACTAAACATACCATGGACGATCCAGACTGTTCCCATCAGTAAATGAAAAATGACCCATACGTACCGATTGGCTGATACGATCAGCCATCCGTACAGCCTGGATGGACCAAGCCCTGTCCAGACTGGTCCACCAGGCCATGAAAAATCGACCCATACGTACTGATAGGCTGATATGATCAGCCTTCACCGTACTGAATGGAAATATATAATTCAACGGACCATTGACTGTCCAGACTGGCCCCATCAGTACATGAAAAATGACCCATACATACTGATATGCTGATACGAGCAGCCATTTGTACTGCATGGATGGACCAAGGACTGTCCAGCCTGGTCCATTTGGCCATGAAAAATCAACCCATACGGACTGATAGGCTGATATGATCAGCCTTATCCGTACTGAATGGAAGGTTAACTCAATGAACCATGGACTGTCCGGACTGGTCCCATCAGTACATAAAAATGACCCATACATACTGATAGGCTGATACGATCAGCTATCCGTACTGCCTGGAAGGACAAAGCATTATCCAGACTGGTCCATCAAGCAATGAAAAATTGACCCACGCATATTGATAGGCTGATATGATCAGCCTTATCCATACTGACTGGAAGGATTCAACTCAATGGACCATATGTATTGATAGGCTCATACCATCAGCCATCCGTACTGCGTGGAAGGACCAAGGACTGTCCGGACTTGTCCATCAGGCCATGAAAAATCGACCCATACGTACTGATAGGCTGATATGATCAGCCTTATCCGTACTAAATGGAAGGATTTGACTCAACAGACGATGGACTGTCCAGACTGGTCCCATCGGTACATGAAAAAAGACCAGTACGTACGAATTAGCTGATACGATCATCCTTCTGTACTGCCTGAATGAACCAACGACTGTCCAGACAGATCCATCAGGCCATGAAAAATAAACCCCTACGTACTAGAAGGCTGAAATGATCAGCCTTATCCGTACTGAATGGAAGGATTTAACTCAACGGACCATGGACTTTCCGGATTGGTCTCATCAATACATGAAAAATGACCCATACGTACTGATAGGCTGATATGATCAGCCATCTGAACTGCCTGGATGGACCAAGGAAAGTCTAGACTGGTCCACTAGGCCATGAAAAATCAACACACACGTACTGGTAGACTGGTATGGTCAGCCTTATCCGTACTGAATTCTGGATTTAGCTCAACGGACCATGGACTGTCAAGACTCGTCCCATAAGTACATGAAAAATTACCCATACATACTAATAGGCTGATACGATTAGCCATCCGTACATCTAGGATGGACCAAGGACTGTCCAGACTGGTCCATGAGGCCATGAAAAATCGACCCATACGTACTGATAGGATGATATGATCAGCCTTCACCGTACTGAATGGAAAGATTTAATTCAACGGACCATGGACTGTCCAGACTGGTCCCATAAGTACATGATATGCTGATACGATCAGCCATCCATACTGCCTGGATGGACCACAGACTGTCCAGACTGGTCCATTAGGCCAGAAAAATCAACCCATACGTACTAATAGGCTTATATGATCAGCCTTATACGTACTGAATAGAAGGATTAACTCAATGGACCATGCACTGTCCGGACTAATCCCATCAGTACATGAAAATGACCCATACATACTACTAGGCTGATACCATCAGCCATCCGTACTGTCTAGAAGGGCCAAGGACCGTCCAGACTAGTCCACTAGGCCATGAAAAATCGACCCATACGTACTAATAGGCTGATATGATCAGCCTTATCCGTACTGAATGGAAGGATTAACTTAATGGACCATGGACTGTCCGGACTGGTCCCATTAGTTCATGAAAAATGACCCATACGTACTCATATGCTGATACGATCAGCCATCCGTACTACCTGGATGGAGCAAGGACTGTCCAGACTGGTCCATTAGGCCATGAAAAATAAACCCCTACGTACTGATAGGCTGATATGACCAGCCTTATCCGTACTGAATAGAAGGATTAACTCAATGGACCATGCACTGTCTGGACTGGTCCCATAAGTACATGAAAATCACCCATACGTACTGATAGGTTGATACCATCAGCCATCCGTACTGCCTAGAAGGACAAAGCACTGTCCAGACTGGGCCATCTGGCAATTAAAAATCGACCCACACCTACTGATAGGCTGATATAATCAGCTTTATCCATACATAATATAATGATTTAACTCAACGGACCATGGACTGTCCAGAGTGGTCCCATCAGTACATGAAAAATGAACCATACGTACTGATTGGCTGATACGATCAGCTATCCGTACAGCCTGGATGGACCAAGCGTCCAGACTGGTCCACCAGACAATGAAAAATCAACCCATAGGTACTGATAGGCTGATATGATCAGCCTTCACCGTAATGTATGGAAGGATTTAACTCAACGGACCATGGACTGTCCGGACTGGTCCCATCAGTACATGAAAAATGACCCATATGTACTTATAGGCTGATACGAACATCCATCCATACAGCCTGGATGGACCAAGCCCTGTCAAGATTGGTCCACCAGGCCATGAAAAATCGACCCATAGGTACTGATAGGATAGGCTGATATGATCAGCCTTCACTGTAATGAATGGAAGGGTTTAACTGAATGGACCATGGACTGTCTGGACTAATATCATCTGTACATGAAAAATGACCCATACGTACTGATAGGTTGATACGATCGACCATTTGTATTGCCTGGAAGGACCAAGGACTGTCAAGACTGGTCCATGAGGCCATGAAAAATCAACCCATACGTATTGATAGGCTGATATGATCAGCCTTCACCGTACTGAATGGAATGATATAACTCAATGGACCATGGACTGTCCGGACTGGTCCCATCAGTACATGAAAAATGACCCATATATACTGATAGGCTGATACTATCTTCCATCCGTGGTGCCTGGATGGACTAAGGACTGTCCAGACTGGTCCACTAGACCATGAAAAATCGACCCATACGTACTAATAGGCTGATATGATCAGCCTTATCCGTACTGAATGGAAGGATTAACTCAATGGACCATGGACTGTCCTGACTGATCCCATCAGTACATGAAAAATAACCCATACGTACTGATAGTCTGATACTATCAGCCATCCTTACTGCCTAGAAGGACAAAGCACTGTCCAGACTGGTCCATCAAGCAACGTAAAATCGACCCAAACGTACTGATTGGCTGATATGATCTGCCTTATTCGTACTAAATGGAAGGATTTAACTCAATGGACCATGGACTTTCCATACTGGTCCCATCAGTAAATGAAAAATGACCCATAGGTACTGATCGGCTGATACGATCAGACATCCGTAGTGCCTGGATGGACTAAGGACTGTCCAGAGTGGTCCATCCGGACATGAAAAATCGACCCATACGTACTGATAGGCTGATATGATCAGCTTAACCATACTGATTGGAAGGATTTCACTCAACGGACCATGGACTGTCCGGACTAACATCATCAATACATGAAAAATGACCCATACGTACTGATAGGCTGATACCATCAGCCATCTGTATTGCCTGGGAGGACCAAGGACTATCAAGACTGGTCCATGAGGCCATGAAAAATTGACCCATTCGTATTGATAGGCTGATATAATCATCCCTATTTGTACTGAATGGAAGGATTTAACTCAATGGACCATGTACTGTCCGGACTGGTCCCATCAGTATATAAAAAATGACCCATATATACTGATAGGCTGATACGATCATCCATCCGTGCTGCCTGGATGGACCAAGGACTGTCCAGACTGGTCCACTAGGCCATGAAAAATCGACTCATACGTACTAATAGGCTGATATGATTAGCCTTATCCGTACTGAATGGAAGGATTAACTCAATGGACCATGGACTGTCCAGACTGATCCCATCAGTACATGAAAAATGACCCATACGTACTGATAGTCTGATACCATCAGCCATCCTTACTGCCTGGAAGGACCAAGCATTTTCCAGACTGGTCCATCAGGCAATGAAAAATCGATCCACACGTACTGATAGGCTTATATGATCTTCCTTATCCGTAGTTAATGGAAGGATTTAACTCAACGGACCATGCACTTCCCAGACTGGTCCTATCAGTACATGAAAAATGACCCATACATACTGATAGGCTGATACGATAAGCCATTCGTACTACAAGGATGGACCAAGGACTGTCCAGAGTGGTCAATTAGGCCATGAAAAATTGACCCATACGTACTGATAGGCTGATATGATCAACCTTCACCATACTGAATGGAAAGATTTAATTCGACGGACCATGGGCTGTCCAGACTAGTTCCATCAGTACATGAAAAATGACCCATACATACTGATATGCTGATACGATAAGCCATCCGTACTACCTGGATGGACCAAGGACTGTCCAAACTGGTCCATTAGGCCATGAAAAATCAACCCCTACGTATGGAAGGATTTAACTCAAAGGACCATGGACTGTCCAGACTAATATCATCAGTACATGAAAAATGACCCATACTTACTGATAGGCTGATACGATCAGACATCTGTATTGCGTAGAAGGACCAAGGACTGTCAAGACTGGTCCTTTAGGCCATGAAAAATCGACCTATATGTATTGATAGGCTGATATGATCAGCCTTATCCGTAATAAATGGAAGGATTTAACTCAACGGACCATGGACTGTCTGGACTGGTCCCATCAGTACATGAAAAATGACCCATATGTACTGATAGGCTGATACGATCATCCATCCGTACTGCCAGGATGGACCAAGGACTGTCCAGAGTGGTCCATTAGGCCATGGAAAATCGACCCATACGTACTGATAGGCTGATATGATCAACCTTCACCATACTGAATGGAAAGATTTAATTCGACGGACCATGGGCTGTCCAGACTAGTTCCATCAGTACATGAAAAATGACCCATACATACTGATATGCTGATACGATCAGCCATCCGTACTACCTGGATGGACCAAGGACTGTCCAAACTGGTCCATTAGGCCATGAAAAATCAACCCCTACGTACTGATAGGCTGATATGACCAGCCTTATCCGTACTGAATGGAAGGATTAATTCAACGGACCATGGACTGCCCGGACTGGTCTCATCAGTACATGAAAATCACCAATACGTACTGATAGGCTGATACCATCAGCCATCTGTACTTCCTAGAAGGACCAAGCACTGTCCAGACTGGTCCATCAGGCCATTAAAAATCGACCCCTACGTACTGATAGGCTGATATGATCAGCCTTATCTGTACTGAATGGAAAGATTTAACTCAACGGACCATGGACTATCCAGACTGGTCTCATCAGTACATGAAAAATAACCCATACGTACTGTTAGGCTGATACGATCAGCCATCCGTACTGCCTTATCCATACAAAATGGAATGATTTAACTCAACAGACCATGGACTGTCCAGGCTGGTCCCATCAGTACATGAAAAATGACCCATATGTCCTGATAGGCTGATACGATCAGCCATCCGTACAGCCTGGATGGACAAGGCCCTGTCCAGACTGGTCCACCAGGCCATGAAAAATCAACCCATAGGTACTGATAGGCAGATATGATCGGCCTTCACCGTACTATATGGAAGGATTTAACTCAACGGACCATGGACTGTCCAGACTAATATCATCAGTACATGAAAAATGACCTATACGTACTGATAGGCTGATACGATCAGCCATCTGTATTGCGTAGAAGGACCAAGGACTGTCAAGACTGGTCCATCAGGCCATTAAAAATCGACCCACACATACTGATAGGCTGATATAATCTGCCTTATCCATACAAAATGGAATGATTTAACTCAACAGACCATGGATTGTCCAGACTGGTCCCATCAGTACATGAAAAATGACCCATATGTACTGATAGGCTGATACGATCAGCCTTCCGTACAGCCTGGATGGACCAACCCCTGTCCATACTGGTCCAACAGGCCATGAAAAATCGACCCATACATATTAATAGGCTGATATGATCAGCCTTATCCGTACTGTATGGAAGGATTTAACTCAAAGGACCATGGACTGTCCAGACTAATATCATCAGTACATTAAAAATGACCCATATGTACTGATAGGCTGATACGTTCAGACATCTGTATTGCGTAGAAGGACCAAGGACTGTCAAGGCTGGTCCATTAGGCCATGAAAAATCGACCCATACATATTGATAGGCTGATATGATCAGCCTTATCCGTACTAAATGGAAGGATTTAACTCAACGGACCATGGACTGTCTGGACTGGTCCCATCAGTACATGAAAAATGACCCATATGTACTGATAGGCTGATACGATCATCCATCCGTACTGCCTGGATGGAACAAGGACTATCCAGACTAGTCCATCAGGCCATGAAAAATCGACCCATACGTACTGATAAGCTGATATGATCAGCCTTCACCGTACTGAATGGAAAGATTTAATTCAACGGACCATGGTCCCATAAGTACATGATATGCTGATACGATCAGCCATCCGTACTGCCTGGATGGACCACGGACTGTCCAGACTGGTCCATTAGGCCATGAAAAATCAACCCATACGTATTAATAGGCTGGTATGATCAGCCTTATCCGTACTGAAT
>MU106545.1:73261-94609 GCA_012274485.2 Sinapis alba
CATGAAAAATCGACCCATACGTACTGATAAGCTGATATGATCAGCCTTCACCGTACTGAATGGAAAGATTTAATTCAACGGACCATGGTCCCATAAGTACATGATATGCTGATACGATCAGCCATCCGTACTGCCTGGATGGACCACGGACTGTCCAGACTGGTCCATTAGGCCATGAAAAATCAACCCATACGTATTAATAGGCTGATATGATCAGCCTTATCCGTACTAAATAGAAGGATTAACTCAATGGACCATGCACTGTCCGGACTAATCCCATCTGTACATGAAAATGACCCATAAATACTGCTAGGCTGATACCATCAGCCATCCGTACTGCTTGGAAGGTCCAAGGAATGTCCAGACTGGTCCTATCAGTACATGAAAAATGACCCATACGTACTGATTGGCTGATACGATCAGCCATCCGTACAACCTGGATGGACCAAGCCCTGTCTAGACTGGTCCACCAAGCCATGAAAAATCGACCCATAGGTACTGGTAGGCGGATATGATCAGCCTTTACTGTACTGAATGGAAGGATTTAACTGAACAGACCATGGACTGTCCGGACTAATATCATCAGTACATGAAAAATAACCCATATATACTGATAGGCTGATACGATCAACCATCTGTATTGCCTGAAAGGACCAAGGACTGTCAAGACTGGTCCATGAGGCCATGAAAAATCGACCCATACGTATTGATAGGCTGATATGATCAGCCTTATTCGTACTGAATGGAAGGATTTAACTCAACGGACCGTGGACTGTCTGGACTGGTCCCATCAATACATGAAAAATGACCCATATGTACTGATAGGCTGATACGATCATCCATCCGTTCTGCCTGGATGGACCAAGGACTATCCAGACTAGTCCAACAGGCCATGAAAAATCGACCCATACGTACTGATAAGCTGATATGATCAGCCTTCACCGTACTGAATGGAAAGATTTAATTCAACGGACCATGGACTGTCCAGACTTGTCCCATAAGTACATGATATGCTGATACGATCAGCCATCCGTACTGCCTGGATGGACCAAGGACTGTCCAGACTGGTCCATTAGGCCATGAAAAATCGACCCATAAGTACTGATAGGCTGATATGATCAGCCTTATCCTTACTGAATGGAAGGATTAACTCAATGGACTATGGACTGTCCGGACTGGTCCCATCAGTACATGAAATATGACCCATACATACTGGTATGCTGATACGATCAGCCATCCGTACTACCTGGATGGACCAAGGACTGTCTAGACTGGTCCCTTAGGCCATGAAAAATCAACCCCTTCTTACTGATAGGCTGATATGACCAGCCTTATCCGTACTGAATAGAAGGATTAACTCAATGGACCATGCACTGTCTGGACTGGTCCCATAAGTACATGAAAATCATGCATACATACTGATAGGCTGATTCCATCAGCCATCCGTACTGCCTAGAAGGACCAAGCACTGTCCAGACTGGGCCATCAGGCCATTAAAAATCGACCCACACGTACTGATAGGCTGATATAATCAGCGTTATCTATACATAATCGAATGATTTAACTCAACAGACCATGGACTGTCCAGGGTGGTCCCATCAGTACATGAAAAATGACTCATACGTACTGATTGGCTGATACGATCAGCCATCCGTACAACCTGGATGGACCAAGCCCTGTCCAGACTGGTCCACCAGGCCATGAAAAATCGACCCATAGGTACTGATAGGCGGATATGATCAGCCTTCACTGTACTTAATGGAAGGATTTAACTGAACGGACCGTGGACTGTCTGGACTAATATCATCAGTACATGAAAAATGACCCATACGTACTGATAGGCTGATACGATCAACCATTTGTATTGCCTGAAAGGACCAAGGACTGTCAAGACTGGTCCATGAGGCCATGAAAAATCGACCCTTACGTATTGGTAGGCTGATATGATCAGCCTAATCCGTACTGAATGGAACGATATAACTCATTGACCATGGACTGTCAGGACTGGTCCCATCAGTACATGAAAAATGACCCATATGTACTTATAGGCTGATACGAACATCCATCCGTACTGCCTGGATGGACCAAGGATTATCTAGACTGGTCCATCAGGCCATGAAAATCGACCAATACGTACTGATAGGCTGATATGATTAGCTTTATCCTTAATGAATGGAAGGACTAATTCAACGGACCATGGACTGTCCGGACTGGTTTCATCAGTACATGAAAAATGACCCATACGTACTGATAGGCTGACATGATCAGCAATCCGAACTGCCTGGATAGACCAAGGACTTTCTGGACTGTTCCACTAGGCCATGAAAAATCGACCCATACGTACTAAAGGCTGATATGATCAGCCTTATCCGTACTGAATGGAAGGATTAACTCAACAGACCATGGACTGTCCAGAGTGGTCCCATCAGTACATGAAAAATGACCCATACGTACTTATATGCTGATACGATGAGCCATACGTACTACCTGGATGGACCAAGGACTGTCCAGACTGGTCCATTAGGCCATGAAAAATCAACCCTTACGTATTGATATGCTGATATGACCAGCCTTATCCGTACTGAATAGAAGGATTAACTAAATGGACCATGCACTGTCTGGACAGGTCCCATAAGTACATGAAAATCACGCATACATACTGATAGGCTGATACCATCAGACATCCGTACTACCTAGAAGGACCAAGCACTGTCCAGACTGGGCCATCAGGCCATTAAAAATCGACCCACACGTACTGATAGGCTGATATAATCAGCCTTATCCATACATAATGGAATGATTTAACTCAACAGACCATGGACTGTCCAGAGTGGTCCCATCAGTACATGAAAAATGACCCATACATACTTGATAGGCTGATACGATCAGCCATCCATACAGCCTGGATGGATCAAGCCCTGTCAAGATTGGTCCACCAGGCCATGAAAAATCGACCCATAGGTACTGATAGGATAGGCTGATATGATCAGCCTTCACTGTAATGAATGGAAGGGTTTAACTGAATGGACCATGGACTGTCTGGACTAATATCATCAGTACATGAAAAATGACCCATACGTACTGATAGGTTGATATGATCGACCATTTGTATTGCCTGGAAGGACCAAGGACTGTCAAGACTGGTCCATGAGGCCATGAAAAATCAACCCATACGTATTGATAGGCTGATATGATCAGCCTTATCCTTACTGAATAGAAGGATTAAGTCAATGGACCATGCACTGTCCAGACTAATCCCATCAGTACATGAAAATGACCCATACATACTGATAGGCTGATACGATCAGCCATCCGTACTGCTAGGATGGACCAAGGATTGTTCAGACNATGAGGCCATGAAAAATCAACCCATACGTATTGATAGGCTGATATGATCAGCCTTATCCTTACTGAATAGAAGGATTAAGTCAATGGACCATGCACTGTCCAGACTAATCCCATCAGTACATGAAAATGACCCATACATACTGATAGGCTGATACGATCAGCCATCCGTACTGCTAGGATGGACCAAGGATTGTTCAGACTGGTCCACGAGGCCATGAAAAATTGACCCATACGTACTGATAGGCTGATATGATCAGCCTTCACCATACTGAATGGAAAGATTTAATTCAACGGACCATGGACTGTCCAGACTGGTCCCATAACTACATGATATGCTGATATGATCAGCCATCCGTACTGCCTGGATGGACAAAGGACTGTCCAGACTGGTCCATTATGCAATGAAACATTAACCCATACGTACTGATAGGTTGATATGATCAGTTTTATCCGTACTGAATAGAAGGATTAACTCAACGGACCATGCACTGTCCGGACTAATCCATCAGTACATGAAAATGACCCATACATACTGCTAGGCTGATACCATCAGCCACCCGTACTGTCTGGAATTGCCAAGGACTGTCCAGACTGGTCCACTAGGCCTTGAAAAATTGACCCAGACGTACTTAAAGGCTGATATGATCAGCCTTATCCGTACTGAATGGAAGGATTAACTCAATGGACCAAGGACTGTCCAGACTGGTCCACTAGGCCATGAATAATCAACCCACATGTAATGATAGGTTGATATCATCAGCCTTATCCGTACTGAATGGAAGGATTTAACTCAACGGACCATGGACTGTCAAGACTGGTCCTATAAGTACATGAAAAATGACCCATACATACTGATAGGCTGATACGATCAGCCATCCGTACTGCTAGGATGGACCAAGGATTGTCCAGACTGGTCCATGAGGCCATGAAGAATCGACCCATACGTACTGATAGGCTGATATGATCAGCCTTCACCGTATTGAATGGACATATTTAATTCAACGTACCATGGACTGTCCAGACTTGTCCTATAAGTACATGATATGCTGATACGATCAGCCATCCGTACTGCCTGGATGGACCAAGCCCTGTCCAGACTGGTCTACCAGGCCATGAAAAATCGACCCATACTTATTGATAGGCTGATATGATCAGCCTTCACCGTACTGAATGGAAGGATTTAATCCAAATGGACCATGGACTGTCCGGACTAATATCATCAGTACATGAAAAATAACTCATACGTACTGATAGGCTGATACAATCAACCATTTGTATTGCCTGGAAGGACCAAGGACTGTCAAGACTGGTCCATGAGGCCATGAAACATCGACCCATACGTATTGATAGGCTGATATGATCAGCCTAATCCGTACTGAATAGAACCATATAACTCATTGGACCATGGACTGTCAGGACTGGTCCCATCAGTACATGAAAAATGACCCATATGTACTTATAAGCTGATACGAACATCCATCCATACAGCCTGGATGGACCAAGCCCTGTCAAGATTGGTCCACCAGGCCATGAAAAATCGACCCATAGGTACTGATAGGATAGGCTGATATGATCAGCCTTCAGTGTAATGAATGGAAGGGTTTAACTGAATGGACCATGGACTGTCTGGACTAATATCATCTGTACATGAAAAATGACCCATACGTACTGATAGGTTGATACGATCGACCATTTGTATTGCCTGGAAGGACCAAGGACTGTCAAGACTGGTCCATGAGGCCATGAAAAATCAACCCATACGTATTGATAGGCTGATATGATCAGCCTTATCCGTACTGAATGGAAAGATTTAACTCAACGGACCATGGACTGTCTGGACTGGTCCCATCAGTACATGACAAAAGACCCATATGTACTGATAGGCTGATACGATCATCCATCCGTACTGCCTGGATGGACCAAGGACTATCTAGACTGGTCCATCAGGCCATGAAAATCGAGCAATACGTACTGATAGGCTGATATGATCAACTTTATCCATACTGAATGGAAGGATTAATTCAACGGACCATGGACTGTCCGGACTGGTCTCATCAGTACATGAAAAATGACCCATACGTACTGATAGGCTGATACAATCAGCCATCCGTACTACCTGGAAGGACCAAGGACTGTCAAGACTGGTCCTTTAGGCCACGAAAAATTAACCCCTACGTACTGATAGGCTGATACAATCAGCAATCCGAATTGCCTTGATGGACCAAGGACTGTCCAGACTGGTCCACTAGGCCATGAAAAATCAACCCACACGTATTAATAGGCTGATATGATCAGCCTTATCCGTACTGAATAAAAGGATTAACTCAATGGACCATGCACTGTCCGGACTAATCCCATCAGTACATGAAAATGACCCATACATACTGATAGGCTGATACGATCAGCCATCCGTACTGCTAGGATGGACCAAGGATTGTTCAGACTGGTCCACGAGGCCATGAAAAATTGACCCATACGTACTGATAGGCTGATATGATCAGCCTTCACCGTACTGAATGGAAAGATTTAATTCAACGGACCATGGACTGTCCAGACTGGTCCCATAACTACATGATATGCTGATATGATCAGCCATCCGTACTGCCTGGATGGACAAAGGACTGTCCAGACTGGTCCATTATGCAATGAAACATTAACCCATACGTACTGATAGGTTGATATGATCAGTTTTATCCGTACTGAATAGAAGGATTAACTCAACGGACTATGCACTGTCCGGACTAATCCCATCAGTACATGAAAATGACCCATACATACTGCTAGGCTGATACCATCAGCCACCCGTACTGTCTGGAATTGCCAAGGACTGTCCAGACTGGTCCACTAGGCCTTGAAAAATCGACCCAGACGTACTAAAAGGCTGATATGATCAGCCTTATCCGTACTGAATGGAAGGATTAACTCAATGGACCAAGGACTGTCCAGACTGGTCCACTAGGCCATGAATAATCAACCCACACGTATTGATAGGTTGATATCATCAGCCTTATCTGTACTGAATGGAAGGATTTAACTCAACGGACCATGGACTGTCAAGACTGGTCCCATAAGTACATGAAAAATGACCCATACATACTGATAGGCTGATACGATCAGCCATCCGTACTGCTAGGATGGACCAAGGATTCTCCAGACTGGTCCATGAGGCCATGAAGAATCGACCCATACGTACTGATAGGCTGATATGATCAGCCTTCACCGTACTGAATGGACATATTTAATTCAACGTACCATGGACTGTCCAGACTGGTCCTATAAGTACATGATATGCTGATACGATCAGCCATCCGTACTGCCTGGATGGACCAAGCCCTGTCCACACTGGTCCACCAGGCCATGAAAAATTGACCCATACTTATTGATAGGGTGATATGATCAGCCTTCACCGTACTGAATGGAAGGATTTAATTCAATGGACCATTGACTGTCCGGACTAATATCATCAGTACATGAAAAATAACCCATACGTACTGATAGGCTGATACGATCAACCATTTGTATTGCCTGGAAGGACCAAGGACTGTCAAGACTGGTCCATGAGGCCATGAAACATCGACCCATACGTATTGATAGGCTGATATGATCAGCCTAATCCGTACTGAATGGAACCATATAACTCATTGGACCATGCACTGTCTGGACTGGTCCCATAAGTACATGAAAATCATGCATACGTACTGATAGGCTGATACCATCAGCCATCCGTACTGCCTAGAAGGACCAAGCACTGTCCAGACTGGGCCATCAGGCCATTAAAAATCGACCCACACGTACTGATAGGCTGATATAATCAGCGTTATCTATACATAATGGAATGATTTAACTCAACAGACCATGGACTGTCCAGGGTGGTCCCATCAGNACTGTCCAGACTGGGCCATCAGGCCATTAAAAATCGACCCACACGTACTGATAGGCTGATATAATCAGCGTTATCTATACATAATGGAATGATTTAACTCAACAGACCATGGACTGTCCAGGGTGGTCCCATCAGTACATGAAAAATGACTCATACGTACTGATTGGCTGATACGATCAGCCATCCGTACAACCTGGATTGACCAAGCCCTGTCCAGACTGGTCCACCAGGCCATGAAAAATCGACCCATAGGTACTGATAGGCGAATATGATCAGCCTTCACTGTACTTAATGGAAGGATTTAACTGAACGGACCGTGGACTGTCTGGACTAATATCATCAGTACATGAAAAATGACCCATACGTACTGATAGGCTGATACGATCAACCATCTGTATTGCCTGAAAGGACCAAGGACTGTCAAGACTGGTCCATGAGGCCATGAAAAATCGACCCTTACGTATTGGTAGGCTGATATGATCAGCCTAATCCGTACTGAATGGAACGATATAACTCATTCGACCATGGACTGTCAGGACTGGTCCCATCAGTACATGAAAAATGACCCATATGTACTTATAGGCTGATACGAACATCCATCCGTACTGCCTGGATGGACCAAGGATTATCTAGACTGGTCCATCAGGCCATGAAAATCGACCAATACGTACTGATAGGCTGATATGATTAGCTTTATCCGTAATGAATGGAAGGATTAATTCAACAGACCATGGACTGTTCGGACTGGTTTCATCAGTACATGAAAAATGACCCATACGTACTGATAGGCTGATATGATCAGCAATCCGAACTGCCTGGATAGACCAAGGACTTTACGGACTGTTCCACTAGGCCATGAAAAATTGACCCATACGTACTAAAAGGCTGATATGATCAGCCTTATCCGTACTTAATGGAAGGATTAACTCAACAGACCATGGACTGTGCAGAGTGCTCCCATCAGTATATGAAAAATGACCCATACGTACTTATATGCTGATACGATGAGCCATACGTACTACCTGGATGGACCAAGGACTGTCCAGATTGGTCCATTAGGCCATGAAAAATCAACCCTTACGTATTGATATGCTGATATGACCAGCCTTATCCGTACTGAATAGAAGGATTAACTAAATGGACCATGCACTGTCTGGACTGGTCCCATAAGTACATGAAAATCACGCATACATACTGATAGGCTGATACCATCAGACATCCGTACTGCCTAGAAGGACCAAAAACTGTCCACACTGGGCCATCAGGCCATTAAAAATCGACCCGCACGTACTGATAGGCTGATATAATCAGCCTTATCCATACATAATGGAATGATTTAACTCAACAGACCATGGACTGTCCATAGTGGTCCCATCAGTACATGAAAAATGACCCATACATACTTGATAGGCTGATACGATCAGCCATCCATACAACCTGGATGGACCAAGCCCTGTGAAGATTGGTCCACCAGGCCATGAAAAATCGACCCATAGGTACTGATAGGATAGGCTGATATGATCAGCCTTCACTGTAATGAATGGAAGGGTTTAACTGAATGGACCATGGACTGTCTGGACTAATATCATCAGTACATGAAAAATGACCCATACGTACTTATAGGTTGATACGATCGACCATTTGTATTGCCTGGAAGGACCAAGGACTGTCAAGACTGGTCCATGAGGCCATGAAAAATCAACCCATACGTATTGATAGGCTGATATGATCAGCCTTATCCGTACTGAATAGAAGGATTAAGTCAATGGACCATGCACTGTCCGGACTAATCCCATCAGTACATGAAAATGACCCATACATACTGATAGGCTGATACGATCATCCATCCGTACTGCTAGGATGGACCAAGGATTGTTCAGACTGGTCCACGAGGCCATGAAAAATTGACCCATACGTAATGATAGGCTTATATGATCAGCCTTCACCGTACTGAATGGAAAGATTTAATTCAACGGAACATGGACTGTCCAGACTGGTCCCATAACTACATGATATGCTGATATGATCAGCCATCCGTACTGCCTGGATGGACAAAGGACTGTCCAGACTGGTCCATTAGGCAATGAAACATTAACCCATACGTACTGATAGGTTGATATGATCAGTTTTATCCGTACTGAATAGAAGGATTAACTCAACGGACCATGCACTGTCTGGACTAATCCCATCAGTACATGAAAATGACCCATACATACTGCTAGGCTGATACCATCAGCCACCCATTCTGTCTGGAATTGCCATGGACTGTCAAGACTGGTCCCATAAGTACATGAAAAATGACCCATACATACTGATAGGCTGATACGATCAGCCATCCGTACTGCTAGGATGGACCAAGTATTGTCCAGACTGGTCCATGAGGCCATGAAGAATCGACCCATACGTACTGATAGGCTGATATGATCAGCCTTCACCGTACTGAATGGACATATTTAATTCAACGTACCATGGACTGTCCAGACTTGTCCTATAAGTACATGATATGCTGATACGATCAGCCATCCGTACTGCCTGGATGGACCAAGCCGTGTCCAGACTGGTCCACCAGGCCATGAAAAATCAACCCATACTTATTGATAGGCTGATATGATCAGCCTTCACCGTACTGAATGGAAGGATTTAATTCAATGGACCATGGACTGTCCGGACTAATATCATCAGTACATGAAAAATAACCCATACGTACTGATAGGCTGATACGATCAACCATTTGTATTGCCTGGAAGGACCAAGGACTGTCAAGACTTGTCCATGAGGCCATGAAATATCAACCCATACGTATTGATAGGCTGATATGATCAGCCTAATCCGTACTGAATAGAACCATATAACTCATTTGACCATGGACTGTCAGGACTGGTCCCATCAGTACATGAAAAATGACCCATATGTACTTATAGGCTGCTACGAACATCCATCCATACAGCCTGGATGGACCAAGCCCTGTCAAGATTGGTCCACCAGGCCATGAAAAATCGACCCATAGGTACTGATAGGATAGGCTGATATGATCAGCCTTCACTGTAAGGGCCAAGGGCTGTCCAGACTGGTCCACTAGGCCATGAAAAATGACCCATACATACTAATAGGCTGATATGATCAGCCTTATCCGTACTGAATGGAAGGATTAACTCAATGGACCATGGACTGTCCGGACTGGTCCCATCAGTACATGAAAAATGACCGACACGTACTGATAGGCTGATATGATCAGCCTTCACCGTACTGAATGGAAAGATTTAATTCAACGGACCATGGAATGTTCAGACTGGTCCCATAAGTACATGATATGCTGATACGATCAGCCATCCGTACTGCCTGGATGGACCAAGGACTGTTCAGACTGGTCCATTAGGCCATGAAAAATCAACCCAAACGTACTGATAGGCTGATATGATCAGCCTTATCCGTACTGAATGGAAGGATTAACTCAATAGATCATGGACTGTCCAGAGTGTTCCCATTAGTACATGAAAAATGACCCATACGTACTGATAGGCTGATATGATCAAACATCTGTATTGCCTGGAAGGACGAAGGACTGTCAAGACTGGACCATGAGGCCATAAAAAATCGACCCATACGTATTGATAGGCTGATATGATCAGCCTTATCCGTACTGAATGAAGGATTTAACTCAACGGACCATGGACTGTCTACACAGGTCTCATCAGTACATGAAAAATGACTTATATGTACTGATAGGCTGATACGATCATCCATCCATACTGCCTGGATGGACCAAGGACTATCTAGACTGGTCCATCAGGCCAAGAAAATCGACCAATACGTACTGATAGGCTGATATGATCAGCTTTATCTATACTGAATGGAAGGATTAATTCAACGGACCACGGACTGTCCGGACTGGTCTCATTAGTACATGAAAAATGACCCATACGTACTAATAGGCTGATACGATCAGCCATCCAAACTGCCTGGATGACCAAGGACTGTCCAGACTGGTCCACTAGGCCATGAAAAATCAACCCACATGTACTGATAGGCTGATATGATCAGCCTTATCCGTACTGAATGGAAGGATTTAGCTCAATGGACCATGGACTGTCAAGACTGGACCTGTAAGTACATGAAAAATGACCCATACATACTGATAGGCTGGTAGGATCAGCCATCCGTACTGCTAGGATGGACCAAGGATTGTCCAGACTGGTCCATGAGGCCATGAAGAATAGACCCATACGTACTGATAGGCTGATATGATCAACCTTCACCGTACTGAATGGACAGATTTAATTCAACGGACGATGGACTGTCCAGACTGGTCCATTAGGCATCCATACTGCCTCCATGGACCAAGGACTGTTCAGACTGGTCCATTAGGCCATGAAAAATCAACCCATACGTACTGATAAGTTGATATGATCAGCCTTATCCGTACAGAATAGAAGGATTAACTCAATGGACCATGCACTGTCCGGACTAATCCCATCAGTACATGAAAATGACCCATACATATTGCTAGGCTGATACCATCAGCCATCCATACTCTCTGGAAGGGCCAAGGGCTGTCCAGACTGGTCCACTAGGCCATGAAAAATGACCCATACATACTAATATGCTGATATGATCAGCCTTATCCGTACTGAATGGAAGGATTAACTTAATGGACCATGGACTGTCCGGACTGGTCCCATCAGTACATGAAAAATGACCCATAGGTACTGATATACTGATACGATCAGCCATCCGTACTACCTGGATGGACCAAGGACTGTCCAGACTGGTCCATTAGGCCATGAAAAATCAACCCCTATGTACTGATAGGCTGATATGACCAGCCTTATCCGTACTGAATAGAAGGATTAACTCAATGGACCATGCACTGTCCGTACTGGTCCCATAAGTACATGAAAATCACCCATACGTATTGATAGGCTGATACCATCAGCCATCCGTACTGCCTAGAAGGACCAAGCACTGTCCAGACTGGTCCATCATGCCATTAAAAATCAACTCACACATACTGATAGGCTGATATAATCTGCCTTATTCATACAAAATGGAATGATTTTACTCAACAGACCATGAACTGTCCAGAGTGGTCCCATTTGTACATGAAAAATGACCCATACATACTGATAGGCTGATTCGATCAGCCATCCATACAGCCTGGATGGACCAAGCCCTGTCCAGACTGGTCCACCAGGCCATGAAAAAATGACCCATAGGTATTGATAGGCTGATATGATCAGCCTTCACCGTACTGAATGGAAGGATTTAATTCAACGTACCATGGACTGTCCGGACTAATATCATCAGTACATGAAAAATGACCCATACGTACTGATAGGTTGATACGATCAAACATTTGTATTGCCTGGAAGGACCAAGGACTTTTAAGACTGGTCCATGAGGCCATAAAAAATCGACCCATACGTATTGATAGGCTGATATGATCAGCCTTATCCGTACTGAATTGAAGGATTTAACTCAACGGACCATTGAATGTCTAGACTGGTCTCATCAGTACATGAAAAATGACCCATATGTACAGATAGGCTGATACGATCATCCATTCGTACTGCCTGGATGGACCAAGGACTATATAGACTGGTCCATCAGGCCAAGAAAATCGACCAATACGTACTGATAGGCTGATATGATCAGCTTTATCAATACTGAATGGAAGGATTAATTCAACGTACCATGGACTGTCTGGACTGATCTCATCAGTACATCAAAAATGACCCATACGTACTAATAGGCTGATCGATCAGCCATCCGAACTGCCTGGATGACCAAGCACTGTCCAGACTGGTCCATCAGGCCATTAAAAATCGACTCACACGTACTGATAGGCTGATATAATCAGCCTTATTCATACAAAATGGAATGATTTAACTCAACAGACCATGGACTGTCCACAGTGGTCCCATTAGTACATGAAAAATGACCCATACGTACTGATAGGCTGATTCGATCAGCCATCCATACAGCCTGGATGGACCAAGCCCTGTCCAGACTGGTCCACCAGGCCATGAAAAATTGACCCATAGGTATTGATAGACTGATATGATCAGCCTTCACCGTACTGAATGGAAGGATTTAATTCAACGGACCATGGATTGTCCAGACTGGTCCCATCAGTACATGAAAATGACCCATACGTACTGATAAGGTGATACGTTCAGCCATCGGTGCTGCCTGGAAGGACCAAGGACTGTCCAGACTGGTCCATCAAGCCATGAAAAATTGACCCACACATACTTATAAGCTGATACGATCAGCCATCCGTACTGCCTAGAAGGAAAAAGGACTGGCGAGACTGGTCGATCAGGCCATGAAAAATCGATCCATACGTACTGATAGGATGATATTATTTGCCTTATCCAAACTAAATGAAAGGATTAACTCAACGGACCATGGACTGTCAAGGCTGGTCCCATCAGTACTTGAAACATGACCCATACGTACTGATAGGCTGATAAGATCATCCATCCGTACTGCCTGGAAGGACCAAGGCTTGTTCAGACTGGTCCATTAGGCCATGAAAAATCAACCCATATGATCAGCCTTATCCGTACTGAATAGAAGGATTAACTGAATGGACCATGCACTGTCCGGACTAATCCCATAAGTACATGAAACTGACCCATATACTGCTAGGCTGATACCATCAGCCATCCGTAGTGTTTGGAAGGGCCAAGGATTGTCCAGACTGGTCCACTAGGCCATGAAAAATTGACCCATACGTACTAATAGGCTGATATGATCAGCCTTATCCGTACTGAATGGAAGGATTAACTCAATGGACCATGGACTGTCCGGACTGGTCCCATCAGTACATGAAAAATGACCGATACGTACTGATAAGGTGATATGTTCAACCATCGGTGCTGCCTGGAAGGACCAAGGACTGTCCACACTGGTCCATCAGGCCATGAAAAATTGACCCACACGTACTGATAGGCTGATACGATCAGCCATCCATACTGCCTAGAAGGACCAAGGACTGGCCAGACTGGTCGATCAGGCCATGAAAAATCGACCCATACGTACTGATAGGATGATATTATATGCCTTATCCAAACTAAATGGAAGGATTAACTAACCGGACCATGGACTGTCCAGTCTGGTCCCATAAGTACTTGAAACATGACCCATACGTACTGATAGGCTGATACTATCATCCATCCGTACTGCCTGTAAGGTTCAAGGACTGTTCAGACTGGTCCATCAGGCGATGAAAAATGGACCCCTACGTACTGATAGGCTGATATGATCAGCCTTAACCGTACTAAATGGAAGGATTTAACTCAACAGACCATGGACTGTCCAGGCTGATCTCATCAGTACATGAAAAATGATCCATACGTACTGATAGGTTGATATGATCAGCCATCCGTACTGCTTGGAAGCACCAACGACTGTCCAGACTTGTCCAACAGGCCATGAAAAGTTGAACCATATGTACTGATAGGCTGATATTATCAGCCTTATCCGAACTGAATGGAAGGACTTCACTCAATGGACCATGGACTTTCCAAACTAGTCCCATATTTACATGAAAAATGACCCATACATACTGATAGGCTGATACGATCAGCCATCAGTACTGCCTGGAAGGACCAAGGACTGTTAAGACTTGTCCATCAGGCCATGAAAAATTGACCCATACGTACTAATAGGCTGATATGGTCAGCCTTATCCAAACTGAATGGAAGGATTTAACTCAACGGACCATGGACTGTCCGGACAGGTCCATCTAGTACATGAAAAATAACCCATACGTACTGATAGGCTGATACCATCAGCCATCCGTACTACCTGGAAGGACAAAGGACTGTCCAGACTGGTCCATCAGGCCATGAAAAATCGACCCATACATACTGGGAGGCTGAAAAGATCAGTCTTTTCCGTATTGAATGGAAGGATTTAACTCAACGGACAAAGGACGGTCCACACTGGTTTGATCAGTACATGAAAAATGACCCATACATACTGATAGGCTGATAAGATCAGCCATCCGTACTGCTAGGATGGACCAAGGATTGTCCAGAGTGGTCCACTAGGCCATGAAAAATTGACCCATACGTACTGATAGGCTGATATGATCAGCCTTCACCGTACTAAATGGAAAGATTTAATTCAAAGGACCATGGATGTCTAGACTGGTCCTATCAGTAAATAAAAAATGACCCATACGTACTGATATGCTGATACGATCAGCCATCCGTACTGCCTAGATGGACCAAGGACTGTCGATAGTGGTCCATCAGGCCATGAAAAATTGACCCATACGTACTGATAGGCTGATATGATCAGCCTTATCCATACTGAATGGAATGATTTAATTCAACAGACCTTGGACTGTCCGGACTGGTCCAATCAGTACATGAAAAATGACCCGTACATACTGATAGGGTGATACCATTAGCCATCCGTAATGCCTGGAAGGACCAAGGACTATCCAGACTGGTCCATCAGGCCATGAAAAATCGACCAATACTTACTGATAGGCTGATATGATCAGCCTTATCCGTACTAAATGGAAGGATTTAACTCAACGGACCATGGACTGTCCAGGCTGGTCCCATCAGTACATGAAATATGACCCATAAGTATTGATAGGCTAATACGATCAGCTATCCGTACTGCCTGTAAGGACCAAGGACTGTCCAGACTGGTCCATCAGGCCATGAAAAATCAACCCATACGTACTGATAGGCTGATATGATCAGTCTTATCCGTACTGAATGGAAGGATATAACTCAATGGACCATGGACTGTCCTGACTGGTCCCATCAGTACATGAAAAATGACCCATCTGTAATGCTTGGAAGGACCAAGGACTGTCCAGACTGGTCCATCAGGCCATGATAAATCGACCCATACGTACTGATAGGTTGTTATGATTAGCCTTATCCATACTGAATGTAAAGATTTAACTCAACGGACCAGGGATTGTCCGGTCTTTCCTCATCAGTACATGAAAAATGACAAATACGTATTGATAGGCTGATATGATCTGCCATCCAAACTGCCTGGAAGGACCAAGGACTGTCCACACTGGTCCATCAGGCCATGAAAAATCGACCCATACGTAATGATAAGCTGATATGATCAGCCTTATCCATACTGAATGGAAGGATTTAACTCAATGGATCTTGGACTGTCCGTACTGGTCCCATCAATACATGAAAAATGACCAATAAGTACTGATAGGCTAATACGATCAGCCATCCGTACTGCCGGGATGGACCAAGGACTGTCCAGACTGGTCCACCAGGCCATGAAAAATCGACCCATACGTACTGATAGGCTGATATGATCAGCCTTATCCGTACTGAATGGAAGGATTTAACTCAATGGACCACGGACTGTCCAGACTGGTACCATCAGTACATGAAAAATAACCCATACGTACTGATAGGATGATACGATCAGCCATCCGTACTGCCTGGAAGAACTAAAAAGTGTCTAGACTGGTCCATCAGGCCATGAAAAATCAACCCATATGTACTGATATGATGATATGATCAGCCTTATCCATACTGAATAGAAGGATTTAACTCAACGGACCATGAACTGTCCGGACTGTTCCAATAATTACATGAAAAATGACCCATACGTACTGATAGGCTGATACGATCAGCCATTCATACTGCCTGGAAGGACCAAGGACTGTCTAGACTGGTCCATCAGGTCATGAAAAATCGACCCATACGTACTGATAAGCTTATATGACCATCCTTATCCATACTGAATGGAAGGATTTAACTCAACGGATCATGAACTGTATGGCCTGGTCTCATCAGTACATGAAAAATGACCAATACGTATTGATAAGCTGATACGATCAGCCATCCGTACTGCCTGGAAGGACCAAGGACTGTCCAGACTAGTCCATTTGGCCATGAAAAATCGACCCATACGTACTGATAAGCTGATTTGATCAGCCTTATCCATACTGAATGGAAGGATTTAACTCAACGGATCATGGACTGTCCGGACTGGTCCCATCAATACATGAAAAAAGATCAATAAGTATTGATAGGCTAATACGATCAGCCATCCGTACTGCCTGGAAGGACCATGGACAGGTCCATCAAGCCATGAAAAATTGACCCATACGTACTGATAGGCTGATATGAATAGTCTTATCTATACTGAATGGAAGGATTTAACTCAATGGACCATGGACTGTCTAGACTGGTCCCATCAGTACATGAAAAATGACCCATATGTACTGATATGCTGATACGATCAGCTATCCGTTCTGATTGGAAGGACCAAGGACTGTCTAGATTGGTCCATCAGGCCATGATAAACCGACCCATACATACTGATAGGCTGTTATGATCAGCCTTATCCATACTGAATGTAAGGATTTAACTCAACGGATCAGGGACAGTCCGGACTTGTCTCATCAGTACATGAAAAATGACCAATACGTATTGATAGGCTGATATGATCAGCCATCCGTACTGCCTGGAAGGACCAAGGACTGTCCACACTGGTCCATCAGGCCATGAAAAATCGACCCATACGTACTAATAAGCTGATATGATCAGCCTTATCCATACTGAATGGAAGGATTTAACTCAACGGATCTTGGACTCTCCGGACTGTTCCCATCAATGCATGAAAAATGACCAATAAGTATTGATAGGCTAATACGATCAGCTATCTGTACTGCCTGGAAGGACCAAGGACTGTCCAGACTGGTCCATCAGGCCATGAAAAATCGACCTATACGTACTGATAGGCTGATATGATCCGCCTTATCCGTACTGAATGTAAAGATTTAACTCAATGGACCATGGACTGTCTGGAATGGTCCCATCAGTACATAAAAAATAACTCATACGTACTGATAGGCTGACACGATCAACCATTCGTACTGCTTGGAAGGACCAATTACTGTCCAGACTGGTCCATCAGGCCATGAAAAGTTGAACCATACGTATTGATAGGCTGATATGATCTGCCATATCCGTACTGAATGGAAGGATTTAACTCAATAGACCATGGACTGTCCGGACTGGTCCAATCAGTACATGAAAAATGACCCATATGTATTGATAGGCTGATACGATCAGCCATTTGAATTGCTTGGAAGGACCAATTACTGTTCGGACTGGTCCATCAGGCAATGAAAAATCGACCCCTACATACTAATAGGCTAATATGATCAGCCTTTTCCGTACTGAATGGAAGGATTTAACTCAACGGACCATGGACTATCCAGACTGGTCCCATCAGTACATGAAAAATGACCCATACGTACTGATAGCCTGATACGATCAGCCATTTGTACTGCTAGGATGGACCAAGGATTGTCCAGAGTGGTCCATCAGGCCATGAAAAATCGACCCATACATACTGATAGGCTGATATGATCAGCCTTCACCATACTGAAGGGAAAGATTTAATTCAACGGACCATGGACTGTCCAGACTGGTCTCATCAGTACATGAAAAATGACCCATACATACTGATATGCTGATACGATGAGCCATCAGTACTGCCTGGATGGACCGAGGACTGTCCAGACTGGTCCATCAGGCCAAGAAAAATTGACCCACACGCACTGATAGGCTGATATGATCAGCCTTATCCGTACTTAATGGAAGGATTTAACTCAACGGACAATGGACTGTCCAGACTGGTCCCATCAATACATGAAAATGACCCATACATACTGATAGGCTGATATGATCAGCCATCCGTACTGCTAGGATAGACCAAGGACTGTCCGGAGTGGTCCATCAGGCCATGAAAAATCGACCTATACATACTGATATGCATATATGTTCAGCCTTATCCGTACTGAATGGAAGGATTTAACTCAATGGACAACGGACCCTCTGGACTGGTCCCATCAGTACATGAAAAATAATCCATACGTACTGATAGGCTGATACGATCAGCCATCCGTACTGCCTGGAAGGACTAAGAGTGTCTAGACTGGTCCATAAGGCCATGAAAAATCGACCAATACATACTGAAACTGATATGATCAGCCTTATCCATACTGAATGGAAGGATTTAACTCAACGGATCATGGACTGGTCCCATCAATACATGAAAAAAGACCAATAAGTATTGATAGGCTAATACGATCAGCCATCCGTACTGCCTGGAAGGACCAAGGACTGTCCAGACAGGTCCATCAGGCCATGAAAAATCGACCCACGCGTACTGATAGGCTGATATGATCTGTCTTATCCGTACTTATTGGTAGGATTTAACTCAACGGACCATGGACTGTCCAGACAGGTCCCATCAAAACATGAAAAATAACCCATACATACTGATAGGCTAATACCATCAAATATCCGTACTGCCTGGAAGGAACAAAGGACTGTCCAGACTGGTTCATCAGGCCATGAAAAATTTACCCATACATACTGATAGGCTGAAATGATCAGCCTTATCCGTATTGAATAGAAGGATTTAACTCAACGAACCATGGTCTGTTCAGACTAGTCCCATATGTACATGAAAAATGACCCATACGTAATAGGCTGATACGATCAGCCATCAATACTGCCTGGAAGGACCAAGGACTGTCCACACTGGTCCATCAGGCCATGAAAAATCGACCCATACGTACTGATAAGCTGATATGATCAGCCTTATCCATACTGAATGGAAAGATTTAACTCAATGGATCTTGGACTGTCCGTACTTGTCCCAACAATACTTGAAAAATGACCAATAAGTATTGATAGGCTAATACGATGAGCCATCCGTACTGCCGGGATGGACTAAGGACTGTCCAGACTGGTCCACTAGGCCATGAAATATCGACCCATACGTACTGATAGGCTTATATGATCAGCCTTATCCGTACTGAAATGGAAGTATTTAACTCAATGGACCACGGACTGTCCAGACAGGTACCATCAGTACATGAAAAATAACCCATACGTACTGATGGGATGATACGATCAGCCATCTGTACTGCCTGGAAGGACTAAGGAGTGTCTAGACTGGTCCAACAGGCCATGAAAAATCAACCCATATGTACTGATATGATGATATGATCAGCCTTATCCATACTGAATAGACGGATTTAACTCAACGGACCATGAACTGTCCGGCCTGTTCCAATAATTACATAAAAAATGACCCATACGTACTGATAGGCTGATACGATCAGCCATTCATACTGCCTGGAAGGACCAAGGACTGTCTAGACTCGTCCATCAGGTCTTGAAAAATCGACCCATACATACTAATAGGCTAATATGATCAGCCTTATCCATACTGAATGGAAGGATTTAACTCAACGGATCAGGGATTGTCCGGACTTGTCTCATCAGTACATGAAAAAGGACAAATACGTATTGATAGGCTGATATGATCAGCCATCCGTACTGCCTGGAAGGACCAAGGACTGTCCACACTGGTCCATCAGGCCATGAAAAATCGACCCATACGTACTAATAAGCTGATATGATCAGCCTTATCCATACTGAATGGAAGGATTTAACTCAATGGATCTTGGACTGTCCGTACTGGTCCCATCAATACATGAAAAATGACCAATAAGTATTGATAGGCTAATACTATCAGCCATCCGTACTGCCAGGATAGACCAAGGACTGTCCAGACTGGTCCACCAGGCCATGAAAAATCGACCCATACGTACTGATAGGCTGATATGATCAGCCTTATCCGTACTGAATGTAAGGATTTAACTCAATGGACCATGGACTTTCTGGACTGGTCCCATCAGTACATGAAAAATGACTCATACGTACTGATAGGCTGACACGATCAACCATTCGTACTGCTTGGAAGGACCAATTACTGTCCAGACTGGTCCATCAGGCCATGAAAAGTTGAACCATACGTACTGATAGGCTGATATGATCTGCCATATCCGTACTGAATGGAAGGACTTAACTCAATAGACCATGGACTGTCCGGACTGGTCCAATCAGTACATGAAAATGACCCATATGTATTGATAGGCTGATACGATCAGCCATTTGAATTGCTTGGAAGGACCAATTACTGTTCGGACTGGTCCATCAGGCAATGAAAAATCGACCCCTACATACTAATAGGCTAATATGATCAGCCTTATCCGTACTGAATGGAAGGATTTAACTCAACGG
>MU106545.1:100083-112029 GCA_012274485.2 Sinapis alba
GGACCATGGACTGTCTGGACTGGTCCCATCAGTACATGAAAAATGACTCATACGTATTGATAGGCTGACACGATCAACCATTCGTACTACTTGGAAGGACCAATTACTGTCCAGACTGGTCCATCAGGCCATGAAAAGTTGAACCATACGTACTGATAGGCTGATATGATCTGCCATATCCGTACTGAGTGGAAGGATTTAACTCAATAGACCATGGACTGTCCGGACTGGTCCAATCAGTACATGAAAAATGACCCATATGTATTGATAGGCTGATACGATCAGCCATTTGAATTGCTTGGAAGGACCAATTACTGTTCGGCCTGGTCCATCAGGCAATGAAAAATCGACCCCTACATACTAATAGGCTAATATGATCCGCCTTATCCGTACTGACTGGAAGGATTTAACTCAACGGACCATGGACTGTCCGGACTGGTCTCATCAATCCATGAAAAATGCCATTATGTATTGATCGGCTGACACGATCAGCCATCCGTACTGCCTGGAAGGTCCAGGGACTGTCTAAACTGGTCCAGCTAGCCATGAAAAATCGACCCATACGTACTGATGACCTGATTTGATCAGCCTTATCCATACTTAATGGAAGGATTTAACTCAACGGATCATAGACTGTCTGGACTGGTCCCATCCATACATGAAAAATGACCAATAAGTATTGTTAGGCTAATACGATCAGCCATCCGTACTGCCTCGAAGGACCAAGGACTGTCTAGACTGGTCCATCAGGCCATGAAAAATCGACGCATACATACTGATCGGCTGATATGATTAGCTCTATCCGTACTGAATGAACGAATTTAACTCAATGGACCATGGACTGTCCGGACTGGTCCCATCAGTACATGAAAATGACCCATACGTAATGATAGGCTGATACGATCAACCATTTGTACTGCTTGGAAGGACCATTTACTGTTTAGACTGGTCCATCAGGCCATTAAAAATCGACCCATACGTACTGATAGGCTGATATGATCAGCCTTATCCGTACTGAATGGTAAGATTTAACTCAATGGACAACGGACTGTCCGGACTGGTCCCATCAGTACATGAAAAATGACCCATATGTACTGATATGCTGATACGATCAGCCATCCGTACTGCCTGGAAGGGCGAAGGACTGCCCAGACTGGTCCATCAGGCCATGATAAATCAACCCATACGTACTGATTGGCTGTTATGATCAGCCTTATCCATACTGAGTGGAAGGATTTAACTCAAACGGATCAGGGACTGTCCGGACTTGTCTCATCAGTACATGAAAAATGACCAATACATATTGATAGGCTTATATGATCAGCCATCCGTACTGCCTGGAAGGACCAAGGACTGTCCAGACTGGTCCATCAGGCAATAATAAATCAACCCATACGTACTGATAGGCTGTTATGATCATCCTTATCCATACTGAATGTAAGGATTTAACTCAACGGATCAGGGATTGTCCGGACTTGTCTCATCAGTACATGAAAAATGACAAATAAGTATTGATAGGCTGATATGATCAGCCATCTGTACTGCCTGGAAGGACCAATGACTGTCCACACTGGTCCATCAGGCCATGAAAAATCGACCCATACGTACTGATAAGCTGATATGATCAGCCTTATCCATACTGAATGGAAGGATTTAACTCAATGGATCTTGGACTGTCCGTACTGGTCCCATCAATACATGAAAAATTACCAATAAGTATTGATAGGCTAATACTATCAGCCATCCGTACTGCCGGGATGGACCAAGGACTGTCCAGACTTGTCCACCAGGCCATGAAAAATCAACCCATACGTACTGATAGGCTGATATGATCAGCCTTATCCGTACTGAATGGCAGGATTTAACTCAATGGACCACGGATTGTCCGGACTGGTCCCATCAGTACATGAAAAATGACCCATACGTCATGATATGCTGATACGATCAGCCATCCGTACTCCCTGGAAGGACCAAAGACTGTCCAGACTGGTCCATCAGGCCATGATAAATCGACCCATACGTACTGATAGCCTGTTTTATCAGCCTTATCCATACTGAATGGAAGGACTTAACTCAATGGATCAGGGACTGTCTGGACTTGTCTCGTCAGTACATGAAAAATGACCAATACATATTGATAGGCTGATATGATCAGCCATCCGTACTGCCTGGAAGGACCAAGGACTGTCCAGACTGGTCCATTAGGGCATGAAAAATCGACCCGTACGTACTGATAAGCTGATATGATCAGCCTTATCCATACTGATTGGAAGGATTTAACTTAACAGATCATGGACTGTCCAGACTGGTCCCATCAAGACATGAAAAATGACCAATAAGTATTGATAGGCTAATACGATCAGCTATCCGTACTGCCTGGAAGGACCAAGGACTGTCCAGACTGGTCCATCAGGCCATGAAAAGTTGAACCATACGTATTGATAGGCTGATATGTTCTGCCATATCTGTACTGAATGGAAGGATTTAACTCAATGGACCATGGACTATCCGGACTTGTCCAATCAGTACATGAAAAATGACCCTTATGTATTGATAGGCTGATACGATCAGCAATTTGTACTGCTTGGAAGGACCAATTACTGTTTAGACTGGTCCATCATGCCATGAAAAATCGACCCCTACGTACTAATAGGCTGATATGATCAGCCTTATCCGTACTGAATGGAAGGATTTAACTCAACGGAGCATGGACTATCTAGACTGGTCCCATCAGTACATGAAAAATGACCCACACGTACTGATAAGCTGATACGATTAGCCATCCGTACTGCTAGGATAGACCAAGGATTGTCTAGAGTGGTCCATCAGGCCATGAAAAATCGACCCCTACATACTAATAGGCTAATATGATCCGCCTTATCCGTACTGAATGGAAGGATTTCACTCAACGGACCATGGACTGTCCGGACTGGTCTCATCAATACATGAAAAATGCCATTATGTATTGATCGGCTGACACGATCAGCCATCCGTACTGCCTGGAAGGACCAGGGACTGTCTAGACTGGTCCATCTAGCCATGAAAAATCGACCCATACTGAATGCACACCTGATTTGATCAGCCTTAGCCATACTGAATGGAAGGATTTAACTCAAAGGATCATAGACTGTCTGGACTGGTCCCATCCATACATGAAAAATGACCAATAAGTATTGTTAGGCTACTACGATCAGCCATCCGTACTGCCTCGAAGGACCAAGGACTGTCTAGACTGGTCCATCAGGCCATGAAAAATCGACGCATACATACTGATCGGCTGATATGATTAGCTCTATCCGTAGTGAATGAACAAATTTAACTCAATGGACCATGGACTGTCCGGACTGGTCCCATCAGTACATGAAAAATGACCCATACGTAATGAGAGGCTGATACGATCAGCCATTTGTACTGCTTGGAAGGACCAATTACTGTTCAGACTGGTCCATCAAGCCATTAAAAATCACCCATATGTACTGATAGGCTGATACGATCAGCCATCCGTACTGCCTGGAAGGACCAAGGACTGTCCAGACTGGTCCATCAGGCCATGATAAATCAACCCATACGTACTGATAGGCTGTTATGATCAGCCTTATCCATACTGAATGTAAGGATTTAACTCAACGGATCAGGGATTGTCCGGACTTGTCTCATCAGTACATGAAAAATGACAAATAAGTATTGATAGGCTGATATGATCAGCCATCTGTACTGCCTGGAAGGACCAATGACTGTCCACACTGGTCCATCAGGCCATGAAAAATCGACCCATACGTACTGATAAGCTGATATGATCAGCCTTATCCATACTGAATGGAAGGATTTAGCTCAATGGATCTTGGACTGTCCGTACTGGTCCCATCAATACATGAAAAAGTACAAATAAGTATTGATAGTCTAATACTATCAGCCATCCGTACTGCCGGGATGGACCAAGGACTGTCCAGACTTGTCCACCAGGCCACGAAAAATCAACCCATACGTACTGATAGGCTGATATGATCAGCCTTATCCGTACTGAATGGAAGGATTTAACTCAATGGACCACGGACTGTCCGGACTGGTCACATCAGTACATGAAAAATGACCCATACATCATGATATGCTGATACGATCAGCCATCCGTATTGCCTGGAAGGACCAAAGACTGTCCAGACTGGTCCATCGGGCCATGATAAATCGACCCATACGTACTGATAGCCTGTTATGATCAGCCTTATCCATACTGAATGGAAGGATTTAACTCAACGGATCAGGGACTGTCTGGACTTGTCTCGTCAGTACATGAAAAATGACCAATACATATTGATAGGCTGATATGATCAGCCATCCGTACTGCCTGGAAGGACCAAGGACTGTCCAGACTAGTCCATTAGGGCATGAAAAATCGACCCGTACGTACTGATAAGCTGATATGATCAGCCTTATCCATACTGACTGGAAGGATTTAACTTAACAGATCATGGACTGTCCAGACTGGTCCCATCAAGACATGAAAAATGACCAATAAGTATTGATAGGATAATACGATCAGCTATCCGTACTGCCTGGAAGGACCAAGGACTGTCCAGACTGGTCCATCAGGCCATGAAAAGTTGACCCATACGTACTGATAGGCTGATATGTTCTGCCATATCTGTACTGAATGGAAGGATTTAACTCAATGGACCATGGACTATCCGGACTTGTCCAAACAGTACATGGAAAATGACCCATATGTATTGATAGGCTGATACGATCAGCCATTTGTACTGCTTGGAAGGACCAATTACTGTTCAGACTGGTCCATCAAGCCATTAAAAAAATACGGACCATAGACTGTCCAGACTGGTCCCATCAGTACATGAAAAATGACCCATACGTACTGATATGCTGATACAATCAGCCATCCGTACTGCCTGGATGGACCAAGGGCTGTCCAGACTGGTCCATTAGGGCCTGAAAAATCGACCCATACGTATTGATAGGATGATATGACCAGCCTTAACTGTACTGAATGGAAGGATTTAACTCAACGGACCATGGACTGTCCGGACTAATTCCATCAGTACATGAAAAATTACCCATACGTACTGATAGACTGATACGATCAGCCATCCATCCTGCCTGGAAAGAACAAGGACTGTCCAGACTGGTCCATCAGGCCATGAAAATTCGACCCATACGTATTGATAGGCTGATATGATCAGGCTTATCCGTACTATAGGGAAGGATTTAACTCAACGGACCATGGCCTGTCTGGACTGGTCTCATCAGTACATGAAAAATGACCCATACGTACTGATAGACTGATGCGATCAGCCATCCGTACCGCATGGAAGGACCAAGAACTTTCCAGACTGGTCCACTAGGCCATGAAAAATTGACCCATACGTACTAATACGCTGATATGATCAGCCTTATCCGTACTGAATGGAAGGATTAACTCAATAGACCATTGACTTTCCTGACTGGTCCCATCAGTACATAAAAAATGATCCATACGTACTGATAGGCTTATACCATCAGCAATTCGTACTGCCTGAAAGGACCAAGCACTGTCCAGACTTGTCCATCAGCTCATGAAAAATCGACCCACACGTACTGATAGTCTGATATGATCTGCTTTATCAATACTTAATGGAAGGATTTAACTCAATGGACAATGGACTGTCTAGACTGGTCCCATCAGTACATGAAAAATTACCCATACGTACTGATAGGCTGATACGATCAGCCATCCGTACAGCCTGGAGGGACCAAGCACTGTCCAGACTGGTCCACCAGTCCATGAAAAATCGACCTATATATACTGAGAGGCTAATATGATCATCCTTCACCGTACTGAATGGAAAGATATAATTAACGGACAATGGACTGTCCACACTAGTCCCATCAATACATGAAAAAGACCCATATATACTAATATGCTGATACGAACGGCCCTCTGTACTGCCTGGATGATCCAAGGTCTGTCCAAACTGGTCAATTAGGCCATGAAAAATCAACCCATACTTATGATAGGCTGATATGGTCAGCATTATCCGTACTGAATTGAAGGATTAACTCAATGGACCATGCACTGTCCAGACTGGTCCCATGAGTACATGAAAATGACCCATACGTACTGATAGGCTAATACCATCAGACATCCGTACTGCCTAGAAGGACCAATCATTGTCCAGAATGGTCCATCAGGCAATGAAAAATCGACCCACACAGACGGATAGGCTGATATGATCTGCCTTATCCGTACTTAATGGAAGGATTTAACTCAACGAACCATGGACTGTCAAGACTGGTCCTATCAGTACATAAAAAATGACCCATACATACTGATAGGCTGATACGATCAGCCATCCGTACTGCTAGGATGGACCAAGGATTGTCCAGAGTGGTCCATTAGGCCATGAAAAATCTACCCATACGTAGTGATAGGCTGATATGATCAGCCTTACCAGTACTGAACGGAAATATTTAATTCAACGGACCATGGACTCTCCAGACTGGTCCCATAAGTACATGAAAATGACCAATACGTACTGATATGCTGATACGATCAGCCATCCGTACTGTCTGGAAGGACCAAGGACTATCCAGACTGGTCCATTAGGCCATCAAAAATCAACCTATACGTACTGATAGGCGGATATGCTCAGCCTTATCCGTACTGAATTGAAGGATTAACTCAATGGACCATGCACTGTCCAGACTTGTCCCATTAGTACATGAAAATGACCCATACGTACTGATAGGCTGATACCATCAGTCATCCGTACTGCCTGGAAGGACCAAGCATTGTCCAGAATGGTCCATCAGGCAATGAAAAATCGACCCACACAGACGGATAGGCTGATATGATCTGCCTTATCCGTACTTAATGGAAGGATTTAACTCAACGAACCATGGACTGTCAAGACTGGTCCCTCAGTACATGAAAAATGACCCATACATACTGATAAGCTGATACGATCAGCCATCCGTACTGCTAGGATGGACCAAGGATTGTTAGAGTGGTCCACTAGGCCATGAAAAATCTACTCATACGTACTGATAGGCTGATATGATCAGCCTTCACCGTACTTAATAGAAACATTTATTTCAACGGACCATGGACTCTCCAGACTGGTCCCATCAGTACATGAAAAATGACCCATACATACTGATATGCTGATACGATCAGCCATCCGTACTGTCTGGAAGGACCAAGGACTGTCCAAACTGGTCCATTAGGCCATGAAAAATCAACCCATAAGTACTAATAGGCGGATATGGTCAGCCTTATCTGTACTGAATTGAAGGATTAACTCAATGGATCATGCACTGTCCAGACTGGTCCCATTAGTACATGAAAATGACCCATACGTACTGATAGGCTGATACCATCAGTCATCCGTACTGCCTAGAAGGACCAAGCATTGTTCAGAATGGTCCATCAGGCAATGAAAAATCGACCCACACGTACTGATAGGCTACTATGATCTGCCTTATGCGTACTTAATGGAAGGATTTAACTCAAAGAACCATGGACTCGCAAGACTGGTCCCATCAGTACATGAAAATGACACATACATACTGATAGGCTTATATGATCAGCCATCCGTATTGCCTAGAAAAATCAGTGACTGCAAGACTGGTCCATCATGCCATGAAAAATAGACCAATATGTACAAATAGGCTGATATGATCAGACTTATCAGTATTGAATGGAAGGATTTAACTTAACGGACCATGGACTGTTTGGACTGGTCCCATCAGCACATGAAAAATGACCCATACATAGTGATAGGCTGATACAATCATCCATCTGTACTGCCTGGATGGACCAAGGACTGTCTAGACTGGTCCCTTAGGCCATGAAAAATTGACCCATACGTACTGATAGGCTGATATGATCTGCCTTATCCGTACTTAATGGAAGGATTTAACTCAACGGACCATGGACTGTCAAGACTTGTCCTATCATTACATGAAAAATGACCCATACATACTGATAGGATGATACGATCAGCCATCCGTATTGCCTGGAAGAACCAATGACAGTCAAGACTGGTCCATCATGCCATGAAAAATAGACCAATATGTACTAATAGGCTGATATGATCAGCCTTATCAGTACTGAATGGAAGGATTTAACTTAACGGACCATGAACTGTCTGGACTGGTCCCATCAGCACATGAGAAATGACCCATATGTAGTGATAGGCTGATACAATCATCCATCCGTACTGCCTGGATGGACCAAGGACTGTCTAGACTGGTCCATTAGGCCATGAAAAATCGACCCATACGTACTGATAGGCTTATATGATCTGCCTTATCCGTACTTAATGGAAGGATTTAACTCAACGGACCATGGACTATCCAAACTAATCCCATTATAGTACATGAAAATGACACATACATACTGATAGGCTTATATGATCAGCCATCCGTATTGCCTAGAAAAACCAATGACTGCAAGACTGGTCCATCATGCCATGAAAAATAGACCAATATGTACTAATAGGCTGATATGATCAGACTTATCAGTATTGAATGGAAGGATTTAACTTAACGGACCATGGACTGTTTGGACTGGTCCCATCAGCACATGAAAAATGACCCATACATAGTGATAGGCTGATACAATCATCCATCTGTACTGCCTGGATGGACCAAGGACTGTCTAGACAGGTCCCTTAGGCCATGAAAAATCGACCCATACGTACTGATAGGCTGATATGATCTGCCTTATCCGTACTTAATGGAAGGATTTAACTCAACGGACCATGGACTGTCAAGACTTGTCCTATCATTACATGAAAAATCGACCCACACGTACTGATAGGCTGATATGATCTCCCTTATCCATACTTAATAGAAGGATTTAACTCAACGGACCATGGACTGTCAAGACTGGTCCCATCAGTACATGAAAAATGACCTATACATACTGATAGGCTGATACGATCAGCCCTCCGTACTGCTAGGATGGACCAAGTATTGTCCATAGTGGTCCATTAGGCCATGAAAAATCAATCCTTACGTACTGATAGGATGATATGATCATCCTTATCCATACTGAATGGAAGGATTTAACTCAACGGACCATGGACTGTACGGACTTGTCCCATCAGTACATAAAAAATGACCCATACATACTGATAGGCTGATACCATCAGCCATCCTTACTACCTGGAAGGACCAAGGACTGTCCAGACTGGTCCATCAGACCTTGAAAAATCGACCCATACGTACTGATAGGCTGATATGATCAGCCTTATCCGTACTAAATGGAAGGATTTAGCTCAACAAACCATGGCCTGTCCGGACTGGTCTCATCAGTACATGAAAAATGACCTATACGTACTGATAGGCTGATACGAACAGCCATCCGTACTGCCTGGATGGACCAACGACTGTCCAGACTGGTCCACTAGGCCATGAAAAATCGACCCATATGTACTTATAGGCTGATATGATCAGCCTTATCCGTACTGAATGGAAGGATTAACTCAATGGACCATGGACTTTCCGGACTGGTCCCATCAGTACATAAAAAATGACCCATACTTATTGATAGGCTGATACCATTAGCCATCCGTACTGCCTGGAAGGACCAAGCACTGTCCAGACTGGTCCATCAGGCCATGAAAAATTGACCCACACGTACTGATAGGCTGACATGATCTGCCTTATCCATACTTAATAGAAGGATTTAGGGATTAACTCAATGGACCATGCATTGTCCAGACTGGTCCCATTAGTACATGAAAATGACCCATACGTACTGATAGGCTGATACCATCAGTCATCCGTACTGCCTGGAAGGACCAAGCATTGTTCAGAATGTTCCATCAGGCAATGAAAAATCGACCCAAACGTACTGATAGGCTACTATGATCTGCCTTATGCAAACTTAATGGAAGGATTTAACTCAAAGAACCATGGACTCGCAAGACTGGTCCCATCAGTACATGAAAATGACACATACATACTGATAGGCTTATATGATCAGCCATCCGTATTGCCTAGAAAAACCAATGACTGCAAGACTGGTCCATCATGCCATGAAAAATAGACCAATATGTACTAATAGGCTGATATGATCAGACTTATCAGTATTGAATGGAAGGATTTAACTTAACGGACCATGGACTGTTTGGACTGGTCCCATCAGCACATGAAAAATGACCCATACATAGTGATAGGCTGATACAATAATCCATCTGTACTGCCTGGATGGACCAAGGACTGTCTAGACTGGTCCCTTAGGCCATGAAAAATCGACCCATACGTACTGATAGGCTGATATGATCTGCCTTATCCGTACTTAATGGAAGGATTTAACTCAACGGACCATGGACTGTCAAGACTTGTCATATCATTACATGAAAAATGACCCATACGTACTGATAGGCTGATACGATCAGCCATCCGTATTGGCTGGAAGAACCAATGACTGTCAAGACTGGTCCATCATGCCATGAAAAATAGACCAATATGTACTAATAGGCTGATATGATCAGCCTTATCAGTACTGAATGGAAGGATTTAACTTAACGGACCATGAACTGTCTGGACTGGTCTCATCAGCACATGAGAAATGACCCATACGTAGTGATAGGCTGATACAATCATCCATCCGTACTGCCTGGATGGACCAAGGACTGTCTAGACTGGTCCATTAGGCCATGAAAAATCGACCCATACGTACTGATAGGCTTATATGATCTGCCTTATCTGTACTTAATGGAAGGATTTAACTCAACGGACCATGGACTATCCAAACTAATCCCATTATAGTACATGAAAAATTACCCATACGTACTGATAGGCTAATACGATCAGTCATCCGTCATGCCTAGAAGGACCAAGGACTGTCCAGACTGGTCCATCAGGCCATGACAAATCGACCCATACGTCCTTATAGGCTGATATGATCAGCCGTAACCGTACTGAATGAAAGGATTTAACTCAATGGACCATGGACTATCCAGACTAATCTATCAGTACATGAATAATTACCCATACGTACTGATAGGCTGATACGATCAGCCATCCGTCCTGCCTGGAAAGACCAAGGACTGTCCAGAGTTGTCCGTAAGGCCATGAAAAATTGACCCATACGCACTGATAGGCTGATATGATCAGCCTTAAACGTACTGAATGGAAGGATTTAACTCAACGGACCATGGACTATCAAGACTAATCCCATTAGTACATGAAAAATTACCCATACGTACTGATAGGCTGATACGATCAGCCATCGGTCCTGCCTGGAAGGACCAAAGACTGTCCAGACTTGTCCATCAGGCCATAAAAAATCGACCCATACGTACTCATAGGCTAATATGATCAGCCTTATCCGTACTGAATGGAAGGATTTAGCTCAACGGACCATGGACGGTCCGGACTGGTTCCATCAGTACATAAAAATGACCTATACTTACTGATAGGATGATACAATCAGCCATCCGTACTTCCTGGAAGGACCAAGCACTGTCCAGACTGGTCCATCAGGCCATAAAAAAATGGACCCATGCATATTGATAGGCTGATATGATCAGCCTTATCCATACTGAATGGAAGGATTTAGCTTAACGGACCATGGACTGTCTGTACTGGTGTCATCAGTACATGAAAAATGATCCATATGTACAGATAGGCTGATACGATAAGCCATCCGTACTGCCTGGATGGACCAAGGACTGTCCAGACTGGTCCGCTAGGCCATGAAAGTCGGCCCATACGTACTAATATGCTGATACGATCAGCTGTAACCGTACTGAATGAAAGGATTTAACTCAACGGACCATGGACTATCCAGACTAATTTATCAGTACATGAAAAATTACCCATACGTACTGATAGGCTGATACGATCAGCCATCCGTCCTGCCTGGAAAGACCAAGGACTGTCCAGAGTTGTCCATAAGGCCATGAAAAATTGACCCATACGCACTGATAGGCTGATATGATC